>JACGAQ010000538.1:0-119451 GCA_014119065.1 Orius insidiosus | reverse complement strand
AAAAAATTAAAAAATTTTTTTCTGGAAAACGTGCAGCTTTATGCACCTATCACCACAGGATTTGTAAACTATAAACATTACTGAAACAACCCCTAAAAGATCTCCGATGTGTTTTTGGATGTATTTGAGAAAAATGCAATTAGAGTTCGTCATCGAAAAAACGTTGCTTTTCCCTTCGACCATCGAATTATCGATAAATGAACAATAAAGCAACAGTCTAAACTTGCTTCAATCACATTCATATAGTGAGATTTCGAGGATCCGAATAAATTAGAAACAAATATACTTTGTCGATGAACCTATATAATCGTATACCAGGGCTACATAAGGTATTAAATAGTGCTAAAAATGGTAAAAAACAGTTTTTAAAGGCATAAAGATGTGTAAGACGAATATAATTCAAGAAAAAATTATTAGTTTTTTCATTTTTGTCCATTGTTCGGAAGCACTGTGCATCGGTTCGGCCACAGCGAATTTTTTAAATTTCAAACAGACATATCTCCGCCATTTTTTCGAAATTCAAAATCGCCTCGTTAGTTTCTTGATCACCGACTATAGAAAATTTGGTGAAAATTTGGTGAAATTCGGTTGAAAACTGTGGCCGTAAAGTGTTCCGGAAAAAAATGCTACGGACGGCCGGCCGGAACTACAGACAAAGTTGAGATCGGTAATGATTAATTTTCGATTTGACCCTCCGGGGTCTGGAAGACCCTTCCCCAAAAACCTGACCCAAAAAACAGGCGAAAGCCAAATATTTCTCCCCGGAGCACTCCGGGCAAGATTTTTGTTTCAGCAGTTTCTCAAGGGCGTGATATGGCTTTTCCTTGTCCTTTGTGTTGGCCCGCCTGATTTATTTTAGAAGATCGTGGAGCAGAAGAACTTCTGATTTCCGATCGGCTGTATATTTGAGAAAAGCTCTTAGGGCTTGAGCTAAACAGGCTAAAGAAAGACCCTCAAACGTATTTTATTATTCAAGGAGGCTTTGATGGTATTTAGTTAATTGGATATGGGACCCTCAACGGTAATACATATGCACCGTAACATTATTTACGTTGTGATTGCGTCGAATCACGTACCAAAAACTCGTCCCGGTGGCCCAAGAATACTCGAAATTAGACTAAAGTACTTCGAGAAAAACCTCACCTTTTAAAGAGGGCCAATTTCTTTTACAGGATGAACGTTCGAAGGACCGCCTTGGGAAATTAATTGAAATGGCGGCTAATTTTCTTTATCCTGCATTTACACTGCACATAAGGGAGAAACGGATTTAATTAGTGGAAAGATTGATAGGTCGTATCTATCATTGTGCAATACACAGATAGAGACATAACCAATCATTGTCTTCTCTGTCTGTCATCCCATCCAATTAATCATATTTCCCCCAAGAGATCACCGATAAGCACACTATACATAAATAAAAAAAATCTGTTAGGTTGGTAGGAATGGAAACCCTGAGGAAGGTGCTGATTAGAGTAGTTGATTTAATCCTTTGAACTGCATCGCATTTTGTAAAAAATGAACTATAATCGATATCCATTATTGTTATTAACGAAAACGCTGGGGGTCAAAAGGGAGAGTGTTGAACGATCTGGTGAAACGGAGTTCGTTGGTCCGTTTGACGTGGTGTAGAGAAAGGCTTGTGACAGGGAACGGCCCTAAATTAATGGCCCTTGCTTAATTTACGAGATGATTATACATGCATATGTTATTTGCTCCCTCGTGATTACCTCCGATGGTAAACTCGACGTATACATCAAATTTTCCATCTACCTATAACCAACCCCGTTTAAAAAAAAAGTTTAACTTGGAAAAAAATTAATCGTTTTCGAGGGGATACCCGTTAACACCAGAGTAGCTGATTCCTTTATCATTTTGTGCTGCCCCACGTCTTCTCGCTCACCTGTTCCCTCATGCGAGCAGGAAGGTAGTTTAACAAGAAGAGGCATACCCTACGCGTGCATCCCCGCTTGACCCATCTAAGGACTGGTCGAAGCTGATCACTTCATCAACCGGACATCAAAATAGCCCACCTCCCAAAGAGCTAGAGAAGGCGACCCTTGCTCCGGATTTTGTAGGCCGCGGCTTCCAGTTAAGGCGATGAACGTCATGCGAGCAGGAAGATAGTTAAGCAAGAGGAGGCATACCCTACGAGGCATACAATACGCGTGCATCCCCGCTTGACCCATCTAAGGACTGGTCGAAGCTGATCACTTCGTCAACCGGACATCAAAATAGCCCTGCTAGAGAAGGCGACCCTTGCTCCGGCTTTTGTAGCCGCGGCTTCCAGTTAAGCCGATGAACCTCATGCGAGCAGGAAGGTAGTTAGACAAGAGGAGGCATACCCTACGCGTGCATCCCCGCTTGACCCATCTAAGGACTGGTCGAAGCTGATCAAGTCGTCAACCTGACATCAAGAAACCTCCGTTCAGCTCCCAAAGAGCACTAGGGAAGGCGATCTTTGCTTTTGTAGACCACGGCTTCCAGCTAAACCGATGAACGTGGTAGGAAGAATCCAACCTCACGACCCTCCCTGGAGATGCCCAGGGAGACGGCGACGATCAGGCACAGAGAACCAAAACCACTTTGATCGCCTTTTACATGAGGGGCTGCAGGTTCCGTATGCAAGACTGCTCATAGAAGAGGGCAGACCCATGAGCAGTGGAAAAGAAGGGAGGAACAAGATGGCAGGAACCCCCAGCCAGAGGACAGAGAAATCCAGCGGTCTCAAGGAGTAAATGGTGAGCCTCGAGTGGCAGCCCTTTTCAGTTCGCTACCTTCCTGCCAATCTGTTGTCAGAGAGCGACAATCGTTCTTGTCTTCGTCTTTATCAGCGCTTACTGTGCTTCTTGAGGAGAATTGCTTTTTAAAACAATTTTAATCTCAATTGAGGCGCTCCGGGTACGAAGGGCGAACTCAACAAAACCTAGTTTCGATATATTCGCATTTTAAAGTTTTATGTTACGGGTGAACTCAACAGAATAGTCATGGGAATGGGAAAAAAGTGGGGGTTGTGGACTAGGGTTCGCCCTTCGTACCCGCTCGGATATCGCAGTTAGAGCTTTGCCGCATTTCGATTTTACGTATTTAAAGGGGAAAAAAGGACGAACTCAACATAAAAATTATATGGGTGTATTCACCAAGAGGTCTAGAATCTGAAAATGAAAAAAAAAAATTTGTCCGATGTTGAGTTCGCCCTTCGTACCCGGAGCGCCTCAATTTCTCTTGATTGTCGTGTACCATGGGCCATGAAGTATCATCATATAATATTGTTTATTACTGATGAACGATCTCTGGCTTTTCAAAATATTTCCTTCTTTTTAATTATCAGGAAATTAATTTTTTTTTCTTCACTCTCCATCTCCGAAGATAAACTCGTTTTCGGGAATAATACGAAGCATTGAATGCTCGTCAATGTGACGTAATCGCTTAGAAATGACGTCATTTCTTTTCGAATCACAACCTTTAGCTTTGACACTTTTTTAAAAGATGGCGAAAATGAAAAAAAGACGAAAAGGTATTTTGAGGGTTTTTAAATTAAAAGACGTCTTTCACATCTAGCTTTTTTATTTATAAAATAATGATTTCTTTTACCTATTGAGTTTTTTTTTGGTTCAAAAAAAGATGAAAAATTGATTCTATACAAAAACGGTTGTCACAAAATAGATGAATAACGAAAAAAAAATTTAAAAGCGTCATCTTTAAAGATAGATTGTCTAAAAAAAAGTAATTGACAGGAGTTGATGTCCGCCTGCCAATAACCGTTGTGGAAGATTCGGCTCAGGGAATGCCTTGTATCTCTAGCCAGTCCATTTGTCAATAAATCCCCCTCTACTTTTTTTTAGTTTCCAAAAAAAAGCCAGGATTTATGTTACAAATGTATCCGTAGAAGCATAAGGACGAAAGGGCGGGAACGGATGCCGCCGAGGGATGGGACCCCTCGAGATAAAACGGGCATCCTCATCCCAGAGGTTCTCTCACCTTCTTTCTTCACGTCTTTTTTCACTCACATTTTTTATTTATTTAAATCGTCCGTGTAATTTTCACAGTTTGAAATTAAGAAAAAAAAAATTTAGAAGGCAGTGATTAATAGAAAGCGCCACCGTTGTCGATAGTGATGCGATCTAAGTTCTTAATGTCGAACTAATATTCATTTTTTCGCCGCTATAATTTTATACTCTGTGTTTTTTATTTTTAGTAGAACATGATGAAAAAAATTTCTTATTTTATAATTTTCAAAGGAAGTAAAAAATTGATTTTTTATTATTTTTTAAAATTAAATTAAGAGGAAAATTACCAAAGGGGGGTAACTGGAGTGAGGAATCTATTTAAAACGCGCTTTCCCGGCGGGTGTTATTTGTCGGAGTGTTGGAGTTTGATAAAGCCAAAGAAGGTGCAGAGACGGTAGTGAGGAAGAGAGCGGGGGAGGGGGAAGAGAAGGGGGCTTTGCCCCCGGCCGTGTTGATGGCCCCTTCAACCAACCCTTGATCAGTTTATTGAACCGTAATGAACCAATCAACGTGTGTCTATTGACACCTTCTCCTTTTCATCTCTACCTTTCACCATCCCACCTCATCATTTTTATCACCCTTCTTTTCGCGAAAAAATAAACTTGTTCATTTTTATAATAGCTTTGTTCCAACCGCAGTTTGAAACGGGTTTGGAACTTCCGGAGCATGCGCAGAAGTAATTGAACGTCATATGGCTTCCGATTTGACCGACAAACGATTGAATTGGACGTCCAAATCCTTCTGCGCTTGCGTTCTACTTAGGTTTTTGGACAATAAAAACCTTAAATTTGAAGAAAATCCAGCCGGCTCCAGACATTCCTTCGATAACTACAGAAATCAATAAGGTCAAACCTTCGTAGGTGAAAGATAATATCGTCTGTTGACGTTTCATCAATCATTTGATGAGATTTGAATGGTGGCATTGACTCTGTGAATTTTGGGTTCAAAGTCACATTCAATTCTGACAATTTCTGAAATATTGATCCGTCAAAATTTAGCACTAAGTGAGGTATCGAGATACCCTCCTCCCTGTCACTAAACTGCAAGAATACCCGATGTCCCCCGAAAATGTTTTTTTGACATCCCCTGTTCCTTCCGATAATATTTCAATGGCTTATCGGATTACAGGGTGGTATTTTTTTTTTTATTTATTTACAGGGTGGTGAGAGGTTTCAATTATTAATACATAAGAATGAAGAGAAGCGGCTGTAGACTTGTTTAGCTGGATGAGGAGGAAAAAGAAGAAGACGTCGACGGTACTGGCGAAAAGCAGGGTTTTCAGAGTCTTATATCTCGGCTTCCTGTAGACCGTTCAACTTGAAATTTTAAGCCATTATTTATGTTAAATCATAAAAGATCTGTACCAAATTTTAAGTCGATCTATATAGGAAGGGGAAGTATAACGGAGGGGACGTAAAACGTAGGGGGAAGTATATGGGAGGGGAAGTATAACGGAGTGGGAAGTATATGGGAGGGGAAGTATAACAGAGGAGGAAGTATAAGTGAGGGGAAGTATATGGGAGAGGGAAGTTTAAGTCAGAGGCAGTATAACAGAGGGTGAAGTATAAAGGAGGGGGAAGTATAAGGGGACGAAAGTATAACGGAAGGGGATGTAAGGGAGGGAAAGTAATTTTCCAAGTCCTTTTTTTCGAAAATTTTTCTAAGTGTCAATGTAGAAATAATGGGCTCTTTGGCCTAGGGATGTGCCTCTCTTAATGGGTAGAAGTACGAAATTTCTCCCTACTAAAAAAAAATTAATAATTAAAAGTGGCAATTTTTTTACACCAAAAATTCTTAAAAAATATAAGGAGTAATTGGTGAAAATCGGATGAAAACTGTGGCCGTAAAGTGTTCCGGAAAAAACGGCTTGGTTTTAATTTAAATTTTTGGTTGTTGGTTTTTTCTACATATTTTGGCCCTTTTGGTCTAAAATCCTTCTTTTAATTTACTTTTGTGGGTTTTCCTCAGTAAAAAAGGTGGCTTCTATCGGACTATTCGAGAAGTTAAAATATAAGATTCCCCTTTTGTACCTTGTAAAATAAGCGGCCACTGTAGAGGGAGGGTGCCCAAACAGGGGCTCTCGCCATACTGCCATAGCGATCTTTCCAAGGCCATTTCCAAAGCCTAAAAAATCCACGAATTATGTAGAAGAAATTTTACTTCCAACCCAACCCGGGGATCGAACTCTAGACGTAACGATTCTGCCACAAAGCCGGTTATAAGATTTTTTTTGACGTTTGCTTGTCTTATTTAATACCGTTTAGAGCTTGCACGAGTCCCAGACACGCAAACGCTCTAGGAGTAGATGAAAGATAGTTCTAACTTGATGACAGCCCTGTTTTTATTTACCGTAGTATTTCCATCGTTAAAAAACCTCGATTTTTAAACTTAAAAAATTGTTTTTAATACTTGAGGCGTTAGAGTGAAGACTAATCCCCTTCATCCACTATATGACTTGTTAGTTATGCCTTCTTTTTTTTCTCTCTCCCCTCGGATAAAGAGAAGAAAAGTGCTCAAGGAGTGGAGTAATTAAGAGGACTTATGGTGGTTCCTCTTTAAGGAGTTATATTGAAAAAGTTAGAGGCCTTCATTACCCCACTCTCCCTTTTACCCTCCTTTAACCCTATCCAGTTTATAACAATCCTTATATTCTTGAGCATCTCAAGTCCAAGTATTTACGCAATTAACAGACAACGTTAATAACCGTTCACCGTCAGACCTTCCGACCCAACCTTTCCATTTAGCCTCCGTAATTATCGCTTTTATGAGCCACTAGGTCATTTTTATTGCCGTGGATTATTAGGTTTTAATTACAGCTTTTAATAAAGCTACAATTCATCAGCAAGGGGAGAATTTCTCCTAAATAGGGATCTTTTTTTCAACACTTGGGGAAGAAAAAGGAGTCCAGAAGGACCTTTTGTGAAGTTAACATTAGTTTCCTATAAACTGAGAAACTTGTATGGTAAAATAGATCATTTCCCTGCTTTTCGAGTTGGTCATAAAGTGAGTTAAACTCTGAGAATTGGGGTTGCACTTGACTCATAAATGATTTAAAACCCGTTTCCCGCCTTTCACCCACTTTCTAAGTAAACAAGTTGAAAATTCACTGGATTGCGAAAATCAGAAAAGGGGTAGAAAACTCTCGTCTGCTGTTTGGAAAGGTTCCAAAAAGATTTTGATAAATCTCCACGTTTCGGTAGCGCGCGTTGTCCGCTTTAAACAATTTATAAACGAGGGGGGCGGTGAACCCCCATGGCGTAATTTTACGCCATCTCTGACGCTTCTCAATAATAAACAAGGGAAAATCATCTAACCGCAGAGATTCCATAAATATAAAATAAGGAAGAACAATTTCCCCCCCCCCCCTTAAAAATATGACAAACGCACATTTTTATTATATTTAACACCGCTTAGGACATTCCATTTTTAACTTCCTTAAAGAAGTTATTGCGATACCCTCGACGTCGGGTTTTTGGGGAAGGGTCTTGCAGACCCCGGAGGGTAAAATCGAATATTGATCTTTACCGATCTCAACTGTGTCTGTCCATCTTTCGAGGGTATAACATTCAATTATTTTTTGTTGGAATACCATCTTTCGAGGGTATAACAATTAATTATTTTTTGTTCGAATACCATCTTTCGAGGGTATAACAATTAATTATTTTTGTTCGAATACCATCTTTCGAGGGTATAACAATTAATTATTTTTTGTTCGAATACCATCTTTCGAGGGTATAAAAATTAATTATTTTTTGTTCGAATACCATCGTTCGAGGGTATAAAAATTAATTATTTTTTGTTCGAGAATGGTAAAAACCTTTGTTTTGGCCGTAGAACAAATAATAATAAATTGTCTACCTCAGAGAAATCTAAGGTAAACTGAAAATCAAGAAAATTGAATTATTTTTTAATCTAGCCAAAATTATTATTTATTTGCTGTGCTTACAAATAAAATTGTCCGAAATATTTTGTGATAAAAAAAAATTGAGGGTTAAAAAACCCGTCAACTGATGGCCGGACGGTCGGCCGGCACTATAGACAAAATCACGATCGGTATCACTAATCAGTTTTTCTCAACGGTGTCTGGAAGGCCCTTTTCCAGCCACATGAAGGGTATAACAATAACACCTCTTTGAAGAGGTTAAAATCAGTGTTGGGCGTAATCGTAATCGCAATTACGATAATACGATTGTAATCGCAAGTTTCTTAATTACGATTACGATAATACGATTGTAATCGCAAGTTTCTTAATTACGATTACAATTATAATCGTAATCGTAATTCCGATTACGATTACAATCGTATTAGTATTTTTTTCTGCGATTACGATTGTCATCGCATTTTTTTAACGATTACAATCGTAATTGTATTTTTTTCTGCGATTACAATCGTAATTGAAGTTTTTTCTGCGATTACCATTATAATCGTATTTTTTTCTGCGATTAAAATCGTAATAGTATTTTTTTCTGCGATTACCATTATAAGCTTTTTTCTTTGGTCAGGTAATCTTAGTAAAAATGTCATATACGAGCCGTAAACGCTAACGAAAATACGATTACGCCCGTAATTGCTGAAAAAAAAATGCGAGAAAAAAATACGATTATAATGGTAATCGCAGAAAAAATACAATTACGATTGTAATCGCAGAAAAAAAATACGATTACGATTTTAATCGCAGAAAAAAATACGATTATAATGGTAATCGCAGAAAAAAATACGAATACGATTGTAATCGTAATCGCAGAAAAAAATACGAATACGATTGTAATCGTAATCGGAATTATGAAACTTGCGATTACAATCTAAATCGTAATTAAGAAACTTGCCATTACGCCCAACACTAGTTAAAATCTAGTCGATCTAGCCGGAAAGACCGCCCAGTCGTTCATTTTAGTATAACCTTGCGCCTTGCATAAAGCCTACATAGTCAAAAACGGAAAATCGGTGAAAATGGTTAAAAAGAAATATATAATAAGATCTATAAATTCTGTTATTATTGAGGATACTGATATGTGTCAGTTCTCCGGATGGTGCTGGGCCGTGCGTGGCGTGACTTTTCTCCAAAAACCGCCTTAAAAAAAACCTAATAAAAAGAGAGAAAGGGAGAGGTAAAAAAAAAGTTCTGCATGGCCAACCCACGCGGGAATATTCCTCGATTAGCATTTTTCGTAGCCGATCAATCGAAATCCTCGAATGCGGCAAAAACTAAGAAAAAATACGTTTTATCTTTTAAGGTTTTGTAAAAAAAAATTAATTTTTTGAAGACTTAAATGTTTATCGATTGTGCCTTTAGAGGAGGAAAATTGAAAAGAAGGATTTCCTATAATATTCCCCTTTTTTCGTTTTTATCAAGCAGATTCAGGTGATGAAAGAATAACTCGTCTTTTGTCCCCTAAAAAAAAAATGTTGGTCATTGTTCCCTTGGGGTTTCGTCATTGTAATGTTAGACTATACGAGAAATGACTATGAGAGATTTTCAGACTCCCGGGACACTTAAAAGCTATTTGATACAGTGTCACGTGTGGTGTGGGCAATTTGGCCTTTGATAGAAGGTGAAGCTCTGGTGCCTTCCACCTCCCCATTCCGCCAAATAGGAGGAGGGTTCGATTGTCTGAAGACAGTGATAAATGGGAAGGAAGAAGGTATCGTTCTGAGGCCGGAGATTGTGCTATTTATATAGAGAAAACCAACGCCGACTGTCCTTCCAGATGGTCCAGCTTTTTCTTAAAGGAAGAAAAAAAATCACATCTTTTCTTAACTACCACTCTCATAAATGTGACCCTCAGATCGTTATTTTTTAGCATCAAAAAATGATAAAGTGGTAATTTCACCATTTTGATATTCAAAACGGAGCCTAGTTTGGCATTTTTTTTTACGATTCTGTCAATCCGGTTCGAATGATGAATCTACCAGGGATGTAATCAATGCCCTGGGGTCCCAAAGGGGGTGACCGAGTCCTGGGAAGCCTTACATATTTTATGTGAAATATCTTGGCGTCGGAAGGTCTCTCTTCTTGTGGGGATACTTTCTGAATCCGAAAGAAATTCCCAAAGGGCACCCCTTTATTTTTGTCTTCTCAATCTTCCCTTTTTTCGGAGGAACAAAACAATAAGGGAAAGTACTCTTTTAGACTAATTGGTCAAGCTTTTATTTTGTTATCAAATGATCCTAATCTACTACTTTTTCCTCCATTGTAACTAATGTCTGAATTTCGATTTTCAAAAAAAATTATACTGAGAAAGTCTTCCAATTATAAGGGTTTTGAGGAATGAAGACGTCTCGAGATATCAAGTGAAAGTGACTACGCAACAAAACGTCCTCCCGCTAAACATTTCCAGGGTATTTCAAACGTTTAAAATAATGGTATCAGTTTTAATCAGAGCTTTTGTAATGATAGGACGGGGAAGAGTGAAACCCCCTTAAGGGACAAGTTTATAATTGCTCGAACCCCTTCCGTCACTTTCTCGTCTCTCAATTACTTTCTGCCGAAAAGCCTCCCCCGCATCCCGGGATGTTTTTACGCCTCATAAATTCAACAGGCTCGGACTTCCTGCCGGGACACTTGACAGACTTGATACCCGAAGGAGAAAACTTTTGGCGTTTGAGAAGAAGACGAATGACAATCACCCAAAGATACTTTTATATAGTTTATAAACCTCCCAAAAAATAATTCATAATTTAAAACTTTTACTCAACATTAATATTATTTATCCACAATTCTACGAATCAATCAAAATTTAATAGTTTGAAGAGCTTCCAACGAAAACCTTCTTAAAGAGATGTAAAAATTTAGGAGGGGGAAGTATTAAAGAGGGGATGTATAACGGAGGGGAAGTATAAAGGAGGTGAAGTATAACGGAGGGGGAAGTATAAGAGAGGGGAAGTATAACGGAGAGGGAAGTTTTTCTTTTCTTTTTTCTTTCGAAAAATTTTACAACTTTTATTTTTAATTTTCCGAGGTTTTTTTTTTTTAAAGTTTTCAATTCTTCTTTTTCGGAAAATTTTCCGAGTTTTTTTTTTGAAAAATTTTCCGGGTTTTCTTTTTTTAAAAAGATTTTTTTTCTGAAAAATTTCTAAGTTCTTTTTTTTCGAAAATTTTTCTAAGTGTCAAGGTAGAAATAATGGGATTTTTGCCCAAAAGAGGTAACTCTCGTAAGGCGTGGAAATATAAAATTTCTCCCTACTTAGATAATAATTAGGTAATGTAAAAAAAATGATAATTCTTTTACACCAAAAAATCGCAAAAAATATAAGGAGTAATTAATGAAAATTTGGTGAAAAACGGACCAACAGCCGCAGCCATATCTTCGCCATTTTTTCGAAATTCAAAAATCGCCCTCGTTAGTTTCTTGTTCCCCGACTAAAGAAAATTTGGTGAAAATCTGGTGAAAATGGGATGAAAACTGTGGCCGTAAAGTGTTCCGGAAAAAACCGCTACGGCCGGACGGCCAGCACCACAGACAAAGTTGAAATCGGTAAATATCAATATTCGATTTGACCCTCGGGGTCTGGAAGACCCATCCCCAAAAACCCGACGTCGAGGGTATCACCCGGAAGTTAAAATTTAAACTACAAATTATTTGGGAGTGACCTCTTGAAATCCTAATCGTATAATTAAAAGATCAATATTTTAAAGGACTGAGAAACACTAAACTTGTTTACACAAGACGAGGGATAATAATAGGTTGGTAAACCTGTAGACTACATCAAATATGAATTAATTTTATTATTGATCCTAAGAAGCCGAAAATAGTCGTACAAAAGATGGTTTCCGGAAATAAAAATATGAAGAAACGCACGAAAATTGGGTAGAAAAAAGCGGTTTTTTTTAAATAGCGTTTTTCGCGTAAAAATTAAGTGAAGTTCTCAAAAGAAAACAATAGGAAAAATAAATAAAATAAAAATAATAAAATTGGAGTTTCTGGGAAGGAAAATTGCCAAAATATGGTTAAAAAGGGTGTTTCTCATACGACAGAAAAGAGAACCAAAAAAAGGGCTTTTAGGGCAAAAAAATTCTTTAAAAAAGAAAAAAATCCGATGAAAAATTTGTTTCCAACTTCAGAAAAGAGGGTTTCTTGTCCGTGGGGAAGAGAATGACCGCCATTAATAAAGACTAAAATGAGAGTAAAAAAATTACTTACCATTTTCTCCGTTGTAGTTGATGTCTTCGCCGTCCTCTCTTCTCCACATGACGTAAGGCTCTGGATACCCTTGAGCTTTACACGTCAGCGTCACATTCGCCGATTCACGTACGACCATATCCGTACTCGTCTCTTTATCGACGATACTAGGAGGAACTAAAAAAATTAATTCAATTAAAAAATTTTCTCCTTCAATTTCCCGAAAAAGCAGATTTTTTTATCCAAAAATGTTTGGTTAATGGATAAAAAAAATGGAAAGAGAGGGCTTAAACGAGTTAACCGTCCGGAGGTGTTGATGGGGATACGGGAAAACGATGAGATCGGCGGAGCGGTTTTTTCCCTAAATAATTCTACCGTCGAAGAGGATTTAGAGAATAAAAAAAAAGGGGAACTTCAGACGATTTAATATTCTGAATTAGACATCCTGGGGAAGAAAATTGAACCGAATACAGCAGTCCCGGCGCCTATTGACCGCCCCCGTTTAACCTATTCTTTTTTCCCTTCTCTCTCACTTCTTCAATTTGAACCACCTGTAAATTAAAACCTTCACTTCTTTTCAACCTTGTAAATTAAAAAGTAATTTTTTTTTCTTAAAATTTTTACTATTCTATCGGTCTAATCTATTATATCCAATTGTTTAGTGAAAATGAAGAATATTTTATATCCGTAATTAAGTGAGTTAAAAATTTTTAACATGGAGATGTTGGATTCTATTAAAGAGAATAACAAAAAAGGGGTGAAGAGTGAAAAAAAAAATTTTTTTTTCGGACTGTCCTTCATGACGTGAATGGATGTGACAGGGGAGCGTTATGAACGAGTCTGCGACGAGCTTTGCCCAAAGAGAGAAAAAAAATTATTTAAACAAAATTGAACTTACCGACAACTTGAAGGTAGCCCTGGCGGCTTCTCATGGGATCAGTGTTGACCTGACACATGTACCATCCGCGGTCGGCCTCCTGGACGTTCCGAATGTGCAAATACCATGATCTGTGGTCGTTGAAAGACAGGGTCACCCTCGGATTTTGCGTTATAACATTATGATGGATCGACAATATCGTTTGTGTGTCGACTCTCACCCAAGCGACCTATAAAAATAAAAAGAGGATATACGATATTCACTTTTTTCGACTAGAATGGGAATTTGTGTAGACAGCTATGTTGTATATTTCAATACCTTGTATCCCTTGAGGTTTTCAACGACGCACGCAAGAAGAGCGTCTCTTCCGACGGTTACTGTCACATTGGGAATTGGCTCTGCAAACCTCGGCTTCATTGATTCTAAAAAAAGCAAAAATATCTATACTCTCACGTCTTATACAAAATAATGCGTTATTGTTATTGGAGAAAAAAAATTGTTTTAGATATAGGGCTAATAGAGGAAGAAGGGGCTTTTATTAGGTGTACAAAATGAAACTCAGCCACAGGGTAAATTTGAATTTTGTAGATTTTAGCCGAGTTTCATTTTGTACACCTAGTAGTTCATTTTTTCAAAATTTTGAACATTTTAGGCGTTAAAGTCCATCAAAAGTTGACCTTCTCCGTGTAAGAAGGTTATTGAAATATAACCATTAAGAAGGTTAATGTTTAAAGGCTTGTAAATCGTAAACCGTTACAGATATTGAAAAAATGCACTAAATAAAATCAGTTGGAAATTCAATTCTCTTTAATTTTTATTCTATTCATTTTTTCTCTAGGACGCACTGTTTTCAAGATAAATTTATTTTAAAAAAAAATTATTTTCCGAAAATGGTGCATCCTAGAAAAAAATGGTCCATAATACCGTCTAATGAAAGTCAAGAAAAAAGTGTAGGAGAATGAAAAATAAGGAAATAGTCCACCTGATGAGGCGTATTACGCCGAAACCGGTCGTGGAATATCCTTTTTTTTTTTCATTCTTTCTCCCTCTGTAACTTTTAATTGCAATAATAATTCAGTACAAATTTATAGAAAATTAAATTGCCTACAATTTAAACTCAGCGAGTTTCATTTTGTACTCCTAATAAAAATAAAATTTTTGACCCGAAATTATTTTGTGATTAACCTTACGAGTTAAGCCCTTGTGGCAAGGACAAATCACTTCATGTCCGTCTCAAGAAATCCGGCTCAGTGGGCTTAAATCATCTCGTAGATAATTCATGACTCCAACTGCGTCATTTGGGAGGAAAAAAAAGCGCATTTTATTTTTAGTGTAACTATATATCCTTAGTGGTTTCGTGGGAAACAGAGGGAAGCCGGAGACAAACCAGAAAGCCGCCACGGTTTCCCAATAGATGGAGCCACTGGTGAGGGAACCCAATGTGGGAATCGAACCCACGACGTTTTTACCACCGAGGGAATTAAGAAAGGACCGCTGCCATAATCCCCTCGGCCACGCTGGCTATTTTCCTTGTTTTCGTGCCCCAAAACTCCTGCTTTTCTCCATTTTTGATATTTTATATCTATTTTTTCTGTCAACAATCCCTTCCCAATTTTATAACGTTTTTCAAGTTTTTTTTTTCCGGGAAACATCTTTTTTAAATAAACCAAATATTTATTTTCAATTTTAACCTAAAAAAAATATATTTTCAGGATTCTATATCACTATAATATGTATGTACGAGTGGTCATAGCATGTTCGGTGGTGCAGTTATTCAGAATATCGCATTAGCTTATCAATACTTACTGTTCCGCTAATGGCCACTATCATTCCTTTATTGAAAGTCTGAAAGAGGTAATAAAATAAAAATGTGCTAAAATATTTAAATAATTTTTTTTCCCAGAATAAGTAATCCTTTTGAATTAAAGGGTAAAAAAATATCTTTTATTCTTTTCGATTTTATTGCTGTTTTGATTGTCTGATGATATGAATAATCAATTCCGAAACCGGTTATCGTTATATCAGTTTTTCCCTTTCTCACTCCCTAATATCCTTTCAAATCGCCGCTAAACTTTATCCGTAGAGGTTTATCTTTATAGGGGATCTTAACGTTTGCGGCATTATGCAAAAGCGTGGCATCGATATAACTCTAAATAATAGAAGGCAAGGAATGCAAATTTTACGTGCAATTAATATATTCGCTGACCGTCTTCTGATAACCCAGTTCTTGTTATTAAAAAAAGGTTTCGAAAATATTGACTTTATGCGAGGAAAAAAACCGCACATGTGTAAGGTTAATGAAGCGGGAACCTAACCCCTACGACTTGTACCTTTTGGATTAAACCGGAGTTTCAGTTCGGACAATTAAATAGATTGATGCAGTTAATTACCTGGGCGGTGTACAGGCGGGAGGTGAGGAGGGTCGTTTTATTTATCTGCAAGAGGGTTCGTTGTCACTGGGGTTTTTATTGTCCACTGGTAGATTGGAGAAAATGAATGTAGGGCCATATTCTCGTTCCATTTCGCCCTCTTTACCCGACCTATAGTCCCAAAACGCTTTTTTCTCCACACTAATTCGATTATAGTTTTAAAAAATAGCGAACAATTTACTCGGTGAGGGAATTCGGAGACAGTTCGTGACTTGATCACTGCTTTCCAAGTAGTTAACGTTTCACCGCTTGCGGGAGATAGTTTCTTGAGAGACAAGGGTGATAGAAGGGAACGGAAGGGTGTCATTTGAAAGTTTCCAACAGACATTATTACTTCCTCTTTATATTATCATTCTTTCACTTCTCGGAAAGCATTATGTATAAAAAATTTCCTCCCTACTTTTCCCCGTGTAATAAGAAACACGCAGTTTTCCAAACACAAATAAAATAGGTGTTTTACCAATGGCGTATTTTATAAACTTTCGAAAGTATTACGTTTTTTAACTTGTGGAAAATATAAACGGAAACTACTATTCCAGTTTTTAGTATCCTTAAAGTTTTGGAAAACCCAGCCATACAAAGGTTTCCAGACCATTTTTATGTTTTTGTTGAGATAAAGGTACATGCGAGTTTACAAAACCGCGCATGCGCGAGCTTTCTTGTGTCTTCAGTTTCCGCGTATTTTCAAAAATTCGATATCAAAGAGCTTCACACGCGAGAGGGAAAAAAATAACCCCTCGTTTTATTTATTCTTTGTTGATTAATTTTAAAAGAATCCCATCTTTCTGACCCGTTTTTCTACAAGATAGCGCCGCTTTTCCAATTATACAATTTATTAGGTGTACAGAATGAAACTCGGCTAAAATCTACAAAATTCAAATTTACCCTGTGGCTGAGTTTCATTTTGTACACCTAATAAATAAAATTGTAGGAAATTTAATTTTCTATAAATTTGTACTTAATTATTTTTTCTAGTATGCACCATTTTCGGAAAATAATTTTTTTTAAAAATAAATTTATCTTGAAAACAGTACGTCCTAGAGAAAAAATGAATAGAATAAAAATTAAAGAAAATTGAATTTCCAACTGATTTTATTTAGTGCATTTTTTCAATATCTGTAACGGTTTACGATTTACAAGCGTTTAAAAATGAACCTTCTTAATGGTTATACTTCAATTACCTTCTTACACGGAGAAGGTCAACTTTTGATGGACTTAACGCCTGAAATGTTCAAAATATTGAAAAAATGAACTACTAGGTGTACAAAATGAAACTCGGCTAAAATCTACAAAATTCAAATTTACCCTGTGGCTGAGTTTCATTTTGTACACCTAATTTCAACCCATTTCAAGCTCAAATGCAATTTTTAGGCGGTTTTCACTGTCCTTGATTTTACTAAGACCATTTTCTGGCGTTTTCTACACAGCTTGCCAAATATTCCGGCGTCTTTCTCAGTTTTTAGTCCAAGAAACCCCTGTTTACCACATTTTTGATTGATTTACTCAATCTGCAAATACCGTTTTGCGCTATATTAACGAGGAAACGCACAGTTTTTAAAATCAAATGAGTTTGGGCTTATCTTCTGGTTTTAGAAACCCCTTTTCAAATGATTAATCGATAATAATTAATGTAAATCCGGTGGCAAACACGTGTAATTAACATTCGATTCTCAGATTAATTGGATCAACTCTATCGTCTAACTACTAAACGATCCGATTTGTATTAAACCCGAAGCGTTAAAGTGGGTAAGCCTCCTCAAACTCGAGATATCGCCGGAGAAAATTCACTTAAAAGGCCTTAAAATCGATTTCAAACGAAAAAAAAAAGAACCCTGGGGAAATAGGGTGTGTTATTGGGCGGGTATTAATATCCCGGTTGATGAGCGGCGGCCAAATTGGCAATGGCACAATAGAGCTACCAGAGTAGGGAATCTTTTGTTGGAAGGTTATAGGCGAAATGGGAAAGGTTGACTGGGGGGGCATGAATGAAAATGGGCGGGAAGATGGAAGATTATGCACAGGACAAACGCCATCTTTTCCAATAATGAAAAAAAAATTTTAAAAAAATTTCCCCTATATTTTTGTCGGAAAGTACTTAATAATGTTTACATAAAGATATTTTTAAAGGCTAAAGAAAAGCAAAAGGAACAAATAAATGATTATCTTAAATAAACAATTCGTTAAAATAAAAATTGAGATGTTGGTATAGAAAAAAAATATTTCAATCAAAAGTCAACAGAACCTTTATTTACATACCTCAGAGCAGAGTTGGGCGTATTCATATTCATAAATATGAATATGAATAACACACAATTTTTTTATTCATGAATATGAATAATGATATGAATATGAATATGAATAATATTCATTCATAAATTTTTTCATGAATAATATTATTCATAAGATTATTCACAAATAACCGATTATTCATAACATTATTTATAAGTAAAAAGCATTATTTAGACGCTTTTTTCCAGTTATTACGTAAGTATAACGCACTATTAACATTTTTAATCACGAATAACCGATTATTCATTAGTTTATTCTAAAAAATGCCTACAATTTATTTATTTTTTTTTTTTTTGCGAAAAAAGGCCGATTTTTGACGGTTTTTAAAACGTAGAAATTCGTGAGTTTAAAATTCCGCCCCGGGAGTATCTTTCCCGGATCCGCATGGCGATTTCCCGTCGATTGATAGTGCGTAATGTAGCCACCTCGCTCCAACACAGCGCCCTCTGGGAGTTTCTAAAGGGCAAAATCCGATTGGGCTATTGAAAAAAAACCGATAACTCATAAGAAAAAAGCGTTATTTAACTTTTTTTTTTCCACATTTTTCTTAATTATATCATTATTATAATCACCCTATTACAACTTCCACCCGCGAATATCCGATTATTCATATGTTTATTTAAATAATTTAGTTTTTAATTTTTTTCAGAAAAACCTATGAGACTTATATCCGTAGTTTTTCCTAGATTTTTTAATAAAAAATTGAATGTTCATAAATAAATGAAAAAGGATAATGAATTTTATATAGAGTTATGTATTCAATTTTAAAAAAAAGTATTTATTAATAGATATAGGTAGGTACCTACGTCTAAAAACATTGTGTACCTAATAAAAAATTAAGACTAATTTCAACATTGTATAAAGGAATACTGAAAAATATTATAAAATTTGATTTATCGGCTTAAAAAATGTAATTATAAAACTTGTTAATTGAACTTAAAAATTTAATCGTCGCTTTCATCATCAGTTTCGTCGTCGGAGTAGTCATCTTGATCCGAAGAAGTTGTATCTAGACTTTCTAATGTCCTTAAATAAAAAAGCACAAATCATTATTGGTGAGAAAAGGAAAATCAGGGTACTTACAATGACGCATTTGCTTTCAGTATCACACGTTGTTCAAATTTTTCGTTACTCAAACGATTTGATTTAGGTGCATTAGTCATGGTAGCATATGAAAATAAACGCTCCACTTGTGCACTAGAAGGAAGTGGTGTGTTTTTTTCTTTGAAAATCTGTTCTATACTTGGATACTTTTTCAGTATGTCTAATCCGGCCTCTCTTTCACTTAAGTATTTGTCCATTATCGTTTGAGCTTGGATTAAAATATCATCTTCAGGCATAGGAGGTAATGAGTCGCTTTCGTCCCCGAAATCATAAAAGTCCTCTAGAGGAGAGTCGATCTCCATCGGTGTACTAACTGAGTTCTCCCCAGCTTCTTTTATCAAATATTGGTAAATTAGTTGTTTAAAATTAATGAGTAACTCTTCTTGTTCATATTTTTGTATACATGGAAAAAACTTGTTTTTGAACTTCGGGTATGATAGTGAAGCGATCGCAGCATTTTTTCCTTCGAAAGTTTCGAAATTTAATATTTTTGAAAACCGTTGCTGAATGCTCGCAATATATGAGTCGCAGATTGGCTTACAAAACTTTAAATCTGTATTTGCGATGGATCTTAATTTTTTTAACAATGCCACCAGCGTAGGCAATAAAATCCCATAATACGCCGTTTTTTCGGCTTGAAGCAGGTTTAGGGCTTCGGCAACAGGGGAGGAACAATGTACGTACTTCTCTAAATAATTTAACTCATTTTCGGTCAGTTGTTCAGTGCCAAGGGCCTCAACGAGCCTCCCCATGTTGCGTTTTATTCCTACTATTTGTTTCAAAGAGTCGTGAAGACTGTTCCATCTCGTCTCATTTGGAGGAGAAAGGGCTTTGTCGAGAATGTCTTCAATGATTTCCGCGGTTCTTGGCCTTTTTGCCAGTTTCCAGATGACACTACATTTTTTTAATGCCTCCTTGTGTAAACTAGAGAGAACTCTGTCAGCGTTAATTGTTCTCATTATGTCGGCTGACGATGTCAATGCTAAAGTGTGGGCCCCACACCGAAGATGGTATGGTAACCTTTCTGTCACACTTTCCTCTAAGTCCACCCATGATTCGTCATCAGAAGCTTCCCCATCTACGTCATAACCTTCAGTGACCTCAACTCCGAAAACTTCGAACGCTTTAACGAAGTTCGCACCGTTATCTGTTACGGTCGCAATTATTTTCTCAGTCGTAAGCTCGAATTTATCGTGAATGTTTCTTAGCAAATCTGATATTCGATCGTGGGTATGTGAGCCCCTAAATCTTTTGCAAGCCAGGGCTGCTGATTTTCTAACGTTACTTCGATCGAGCCAATGTACAGTTACGCCCAAGAAGCTCCTTTTCCCCCCGGACCAAATGTCTGCAGTCGTGCAGACATTTTTTATTGGTAGTAAAGCTTTTTTTATATCGTTTTGATGTAAATGGAATTTCTCGTCTATTCGACGCCCGAGCGTTCGACGGCTGATTAGGTGAAAATTTCTATTTTCAATGTTTAAAAAATTAAAAATCGCTTTGAATGATGATGAGTCGATAGATTGGAGAGGTATCATTGTATCAATTACATAATTAGTTAGTAATTCCTCGAATTTCGACTGAGGGAGGGACATAGAGGTCTTTTTATTCTTTGTTAATTTTCTGGCCTCCTCAGGATTTTCAAGAATAAATTTGTTTCTGCTATTCTCCATAGCCATTGAAAACTGAGTCATCGTCTGTTTTCCATGATTTCGCTTGATATGTGAATATAAATTTGATGACGTTTTAATATTTACCTTCAAAATATTAGTTTTGTTCCGCTCATCACACTTCACACATAAAACTTTTAAGTTTTCTGACTCTATTTCCTCGGCGAGTTTGTTGACGTCTTCAGTTGCCGGCTTGAAAAACTTCCCATCGAGGGCGACCCGCACAGAAAAATTTAACTTTTTCAAACAGTTTTCTCTCAATGACTCCATAATTATGAAATGTAAAAGAATATCTTTTCACTGTCAAGACCGAAACAGAAATGAATAAAATCCAATCTCTGTCTTTACTTAAGACGTAACTATAACATGGATGTTGTTGTTTACAGGGATTATACCTACCAATTTTCTTATCTTATGAGGGAGACTCGTTTTTATTTCAAAATAAAATTATTATGCAGTTTAAAATCAACGAATCATGTCATATAGGTAAATAAAATTATTTAGTAAATTTTAAGAGTACCTATCCGTTTTTTTAGGGGTCTTTTTAGCCCCTCAGGGTGTTCCTAGCCACTAGGACGTTATAATAATGAATATAATTAAGAAAAAAAAGTGGGAAAAAAAGTTAAATAACGCTTTTTGCTGATGAATAATCTTGTGAATAATCGTTTTTTTTTTTTAATAGCCCATAAATCGAATTTTGCCCTTTAGAAACTCCCAGAGGGCGCTGTGTTGGAGCGAGGTGGCTACATTACGCACTATCAATCGACGGGAAATCGCCATGCGGATCCGGGAAAGATACTCCCGGGGCGGAATTTTAAACTCACGAATTTCTACGTTTTAAAAACCGTCAAAAATCGGCCTTTTTTCGCAAAAAAAAAAAAATAAATAAATTGTAGGCATTTTTTAGAATAAACTAATGAATAATCGGTTATTCGTGATTAAAAATGTTAATAGTGCGTTATACTTACGTAATAACTGGAAAAAAGCGTCTAAATAATGCTTTTTACTTATAAATAATGTTATGAATAATCGGTTATTTGTGAATAATCTTATGAATAATATTATTCATGAAAAAATTTATGAATGAATATTATTCATATTCATATTCATATCATTATTCATATTCATGAATAAAAAAAATTGTGTGTTATTCATATTCATATTTATGAATATGAATACGCCCAACTCTGCCTCAGAGAGTCCTACCCTTCTTTACTCATCACTTTTCCCTCTTTTCAATCTTATATTCCCCTAGGCTTATTTATTAGTTTCAACTTTAAAGAAGATGGGAAACATTAAATTAAAAGCATCGTTAAAAAAAATAGTTTCTACTTAAATTAAAATGGTAACTGGTCTGGAGGCTACGACTCAAAAGAGACAGAAAAAAACCATTAAATTTATTTTTAACAATACTAAAACAATTATATGAGGAGCTCCGGGTACGATGGGCGAACTCAACAAAACGTAGTTTCGAGATATTCGCATTTTAAAGTTTTATGTTACGGGCGAACTCAACAGAAAAGTCATGCCCTGGAATGGGAAAAGGAGTGGGGGTTGTGGACTAGGATGTGGAGTTCGCCCTTCGTACCCGCTCGGATATCGCAGTTAGAGCTTTGCCGAATATCGGTTTTTACGTATTTAAAGGGAAAAAAAGGGCGAACTCAACATAACAATTATATGGGTGTATTCACCAACAGGTCTAGAATCTGAAAATGAAAAAAAAAAAATTTGTCCGATGTTGAGTTTGCCCTTCGTACCCGGAGCGCCTCATATTAGGAAAAAGAGAAAATTAAACAAAAAAAAATTTAACCCCAACTGGGATTCGAACCCACATCCTTCGCCTATCCGGGCACTCTAACCAACTGAGCCCAGGTGATAGAATAGTTTTAAAGAATGTAAAAATGGCCCGAACTTTTGCCTTTCAATTTTCTCCTATGTATGTTGAATTAATGGTTTCCATTTTCCAATCTTTATGCCCCGGATACGTGAAGGGCGTGGGTTCGAATCCGACTTGGGGAAGAAATTTTTTCTTTTCCTAATTTTACTTTTTTTAGTGTTAAGATCCCCCGGGACCCTGATATTTATAAGAAAGTAAAAAGATTCTTTTATTTTTTAATAAATTATTTGGTGTACAAAGGTGAAAACCGGATCAATGAGGCTGCAGCTATGGACTAACTGATTTCTGCCATTTTTTAAAAATTTCAATTTAAAAAAAAAGGAAAAAAATCACTTTATGGCCAAAAAAGGAAAGGGAACCATCGATTTCTCAGTAAATAGGGTGTTCTCAAGAACAAAATGACCTTGAAATTAAACTGTTATTTCTTGCTCAAAAGACCGTAGAAAATGCCCCAAAAAAGTGATTTCTTGACCCAAAAGTACCTTAAAAATCACCACAATGCACCACACATCACATCCACAATGAAAGTCATCTATGGAGAGCATTACAATTTTTTTTTTTTTTTTTTTCGAGATATTTAAAATTTCTAAGGCTTAAAAAAAGTAAAAAAAAACTTTTTATTGCATTGCGAATGTAAATAATATTTAAAAGGGATGAAGATCGCCAAAGCCAAAGCCACGATCTTGGGTAGGGGGAGGCCTAATTATGGATAAAGGGTCTGTAATTTTCCCCGTAGTATCCGCCTATAAATAATTTAATCTCATTTTCCAAGAAATACTTTATCGAACGCCTATTTTAACCCGCGGAAAAATAAACACGTTGAGAAGAAAAAAAAAACAGTTTCCTTTCTCGCGTTTAATTCAGTGAGAACTAGAGGGCGAAAAAAAAGGCGCTCTGGATGTATTTTTAATATAAATTATGTACTGCGGTTTTTTCCCCTTTTGTTAAAGCCAAGAATTCTTAATTCCGCTCCTTTTTTTGGTAAAAAAACAAAAAGAAAAAGGAGGAAAACTATCGTTATTTGCGATTTTAACTTTAATGGTCACTTCTGCCTGGACAAGAGATCTTCAACTTGTAACAAGGAACACTTCAAAATCATAAGTTCCATTGAAATGGAATTTGAAATTAAAATTTTTGCTATTAAAAGTTACAGAGGGAGAAAGAATGAAAAAAACGGATATTCCACGACCGGTTTCGTAGGAGAATGAAAAATAAGGAAATAGTCCACCTGATGAGGCGTATTCAGAGACGGGCAAAATCTTAATCATGAATATGATTAAGATTTTTAATCATAGGAATATTTTTCTGTGATTAAGAATAAGATTAAAATCTTAATCACAGAGATGATTAAGAATAAAATCTTAATCACAGAGATGATTAAGAATAAAATCTTAATCACAGAGATGATTAAGAATAAAATCTTAATCACAGGAAATCTGTGATTAAACTCTTAATCACAGGAAATCTGTGATTAAACTCTTAATCACAGGAAATCTGTGATTAATCACAGGAAGTCTGTGATTAAACTCTTAATCACAGAAAATCTGTGATTAAACTCTTAATCACAGAAAATCTGTGATTAAACTCTTAATCACAGAAAATCTGTGATTAATCACAGGAAGTCTGTGATTAATCATAGGAAAATAACGAATAATCATTGGAATTTGGGATTAATTAAGGAAAATAATGATTAATCATTGGAATTTGGGATTAATTAAGAAAATAATGATTAATCATTGGAATTTGGGATTAATTAAGGAAAATAATGATTAATCATTGGAATTTGGGATTAATTAAGGAAAATAATGATTAATCATTGGAATTTGGGATTAATTAAGGAAAATAATGATTAATCATTGGAATTAATTAAGGAAAATAATGATTAATCATTGGAATTTGAGATTAATTAAGGAAAATAATGATTATTCATTGGAATTTGGGATTAATTAAGAAAATAATGATTAATCATTGGAATTTGGGATTAATTAAGGAAAATAATGATTAATCATTGGAATTTGGGATTAATTAAGGAAAATAATGATTAATCATTGGAATTTGGGATTAATTAAGGAAAATAATGATTAATCATTGGAATTAATTAAGGAAAATAATGATTAATCATTGCAATTTGAGATTAATTAAGGAAAATAATGATTAATCATTGGAATTTGGGATTAATTAAGGAAAAAGCTTCTGAAAAAAAATTAAAAATTTTCTGATGATTGATCAAGCTTTTTCCTTAATTAATCCCAAATTCCAATGATTAATCATTATTTTCCTTAATTAATCCCAAATTCCAATGATTAATCGTTATTTTCCTATGATTAATCACAGATTTCCTGTGAGTAAGAGTTTAATCACAGACTTCCTGTGATTAATCACAAATTTCCTGTGATTAAGAGTTTAATCACAGATTTCCTGTGATTAAGATTTTAATCATATTCTTAATCACAGAAAAATATTCCTATGATTAAAAATCTTAATCATATTCATGATTAAGATTTTGCCCATCTCTGGGCGTATTACGCCGAAACCGGTCGTGGAATATCCGTTTTTTTCATTCTTTCTCCCTCTGTAACTTTTAATAGCAACAAATACACGTTCTCTATTTGCGCGATTACGCATAAGCCAAAAACCTTGTAGTAAAAAAATTAAAATTTTTGTACTTTTGGAAGGAAAAAATGTGATAAAGAAGAAAAATGAGAAAAAGGGGTTTTTAAAGGAAAGGAGAGTGGAGGTAGAAAAGCCAATAAGTGTAAATCAAGACACAAAAGCCGTTTAATTACGATGTAAAAAAAAACTTTGTTAGGTGTTCAAGGTAAAAAAAGGAGGGAGGAGGGGGGAATTCGTGGAAGTGAATGTGTTGGGTCCCCTTCGGGGTTAGATAAGGGTCGAAACGCCATTAATTTCTTGGGTCCTCGCTCCACCCGCGATAAAACGATACCTATGCTCGAAGTATTTATGTGAAAGCATCCATACCCTTCTGAGTCAAAAAGAGGTGAAGGGGGGGGGTCGGAGATGAGGCGGTTTTCGGGGAGGCCGACGCTTCATTTAGCACCGCCTATTTATTTATCCCTTTCTCTTCACTCTCAACCTCGTTTTGTCTAAAGGACCCTCCGTTGTCTCTCTCTAATGACCTAAAGCGATAGTTGAAGAAAACTCGTCTTCAACTTCCCGTATGAAAAGGGCGAAAAAGCGAAACTCGTTAAAATGGAACCCGTTTTGAAACAACTTTGTTTCGTGATATTTTTTTAACAAGCACGAATGGGCTCAGGCTGTGGCTTTCGCCATATTGCTTTACCTCGACGATTTGAGAATCAAACCTCATTCCTCCATGAGAACTAGCAGAAAAAGAAGATGCGAAAAACCGGTTTTTAAAGAACTATGCACCCTGTACATCCATCGACTTGAAATTTTCAGAATTTCATCATTTTGAATCAGAGAAGACTTGTATAAAGTTTGAAGTTGATCGGTAAGCAGAGAGCTGAGATCCTGATACCCGAAAAACGCCAATTGTGACAACGGTAAGCAGTGTGCTGAGATCCTGATACCCTAAAAACGCCAATTGTGCCAGCGGTAAAACATTCTGATACCCGAAAAAACATAGACATCCAGAGTGCTGAGATCAGATACCCGAAAAACGCCGATTGTGACAACGGTAAACAGTGTGCTGAGATTCTGATACCCTAAAAACGCCAATTGTGACATCGGTAAAAGAGTGCTGAGATTCTGATACCCGAAAAACACAATTGTGACATCGGTATACAGATTGCTGAGATCCTGATACCCGAAAAGCGCGAATTGTGACATCGGTTAACAGAGTGCTGAGATCATGATACCCGAAAAACGCAAATTGTGATATCGGTATACAGATTGCTGAGATCCTGATACCCGAAAAAACGCCAATTGTGACATCGGTATACAGATTGCTGAGTTCCTGATACCAGAAAAGCGCCAATTGTGACATCGGTAAACAGATTGCTGAGATTCTGATCCCCGAAAAGCGCTAATTGTGACATCGGTTATCAGAGTGCTGAGATCCTGATACCCGAAAACGTCAATTGTGACATCGGTATACAGATTGCTGAAACCCTGATACCCGAAAAAACGCCAATTGTGACACCGGTATACAGATTGCTGAGATCCTGATACCCGAAAAACGCAAATTATGACATCGGTAAACAATGTACTAAGATTCTGATACCCGAAAACGCCAATTGTGACATCGGTATACAGATTGCTGAGATCCTGATACCCGAAAAAACGCCAATTGTGACATCGGTATACAGATTGCTGACCCTGATACCCGAAAAACGCCAATTGTGACATCGGTAAACAGATTGCTGAGATTCTGATACCCGAAAACGCAAATTGTGACATCGGTACAGATGCTGAGATCCTGATACCCGAAAACGCCAATTGTGACATCGGTATACAGATTGCTGAGATCCTGATACCCGAAAAAACGCCAATTGTGACATCGGTATACAGATTGCTGAGTTCCTGATACCCAAAAACGCAATTGTGACATCGGTAAACAGATTGCTGAGATTCTGATCCCCGAAAAGCGCTAATTGTGACATCGGTTATCAGAGTGCTGAGATCCTGATACCCGAAAACGTCAATTGTGACATCGGTATACAGATTGCTGAAACCCTGATACCCGAAAAAACGCCAATTGTGACACCGGTATACAGATTGCTGAGATCCTGATACCCGAAAAACGCAAATTATGACATCGGTAAACAATGTACTAAGATTCTGATACCCGAAAACGCCAATTGTGCCAGCGGTAAAACATTCTGATACCCGAAAAACACATATTGTGACATCGGTAAACAGAGTGCTGAGATTCAGATACCCGAAAAACGCCGATTGTGACAACGGTAAACAGTGTGCTGAGATTCTGATACCCTAAAAACGCCAATTGTGACATCGGTAAACAGAGTGCTGAGATTCTGATACCCGAAAAACACAAATTGTGACATCGGTATACAGATTGCTGAGATCCTGATACCCGAAAAGCGCGAATTGTGACATCGGTTAACAGAGTGCTGAGATCATGATACCCGAAAAACGCAAATTGTGATATCGGTATACAGATTGCTGAGATCCTGATACCCGAAAAAACGCCAATTGTGACATCGGTATACAGATTGCTGAGATCCTGATACCCGAAAAAACGCCAATTGTGACATCGGTATACAGATTGCTGAGATCCTGATACTCGAAAAGCGCAAATTGTGACATCGGTATACAGATTGCTGAGATCCTGATACTCGAAAAGCGCAAATTGTGACATCGGTATACAGATTGCTGAGATTCTGATACCCGAAAAACGCCAATTGTGACATCGGTAAACAGAGCGCAGAGATTCTGATACCCGAAAACGCCAATTGTGACATCGGTAAACAGTGTTCTGAGATTCTGATATCCGAAAAACGCCAATTGTGACATTGGTAAACAATGTACTAAGATTCTGATACCCGAAAAACGCTAATTGTGACAACATGCGTTTTGCACCGTTCGGGGTTTTCGCTTGGCGGGGAGGACCAAAATTTAGTGAAAATTGGACCAATGGTACTTAGCCCAATCAAACACAGATCCCTTCCATCCTTAAAAAAGAAAGTTGCTGAGAAAATCCTGAAAAAACTGACGATGCACAGAAGGCCAAAACCGGACATGGATAATACAACAGCATAACAAAAGATCGATCAACTACATCTCTTTCTAGTTTTCTTATTTGAACATTTTAATTAGGTTAGTGACGTTGTTTCTGAGGGAAAAAAATGGACAAAAAATATTGATTTTAGACACAAAAGTTGGTTAATTGTGATTGATGAACTCCCGGGCAGACGTGGATTTATCAAGTATTATTCTTTTCCTATCCCCCAAAAGGCTTTAAAAATACAAACGCAGATAAAAAATAGTCTTCGAAACGAGTTAATTCGTCTTTTATAATCAGAAAAACGGACATAAAAGGACCTTTTTTTTGGAGAATGATGGATGTCAGGTGAATATGGCGAATGTACTTTGTGGGTCCGGGTACGTTTTTTTGGAAGAAAAGAAGAGAAAAACGCATGAAAATCTGGAGAAAAATGGGTTTTTAGGGCTATAAATCTAGGCCAAAAATTAAACTTCTCTCCATCACTCTTGGCTATTAAAACATTGGAATTTTCCGCATTTTATGCAGGTACATCTTTCCATTTATTTTTAAAGTACTGGTTTGAAGAGCTTCCAACGAAAACTTCCTTAAAGAGAAGTATCTATATAGGAGGGGGTAGTATAACGGAGAGGAAGTAAAACGTAGGGGGAAGTATAACGGAGGGGAAGTATAACGGAGGGGGAAGTTTAAGTGAGGGGTAGTATAACAGAGGGTGAAGTATGTATAACGGAGGGGGAAGTATAAGGGAACGAAAGTATAACGGAAGAGGATGTATAAGGAAGGGAAAGTATATAGGAGAATTTTCCAAGTTTGTTTTTCGAAAAATTTTCAAAGTTTATTTTTGAAAAATTGTCCGAGTTTTGGTTTTTTCTCAAAAATTTTCCGATTTTTTTTTTCAAAAAATTTGCCAAGATTTTTCCGAAAAATTTTCCGTTTTTTTTTCTGAACATTTTTTAAATTTTTTTTATCGAAAAATTTTCCGTTTTTTTTTTATCGAAAAATTTTCCGGTTTTTTTTTCGAAAATTGTCCGGGTTTTCCTTTTTCTTTCTTTTTTTTTTTTTTTTTTTGACAAATTTTTTAAGTTCTTTTTTTCGAAAATTTTTTTAAGTGTTACGGTAGAAATAATGGGCTCTTTGGCCTAGGGATGTGCCTTTCGTAAAGAAGTATGAAATTTCTCCCTACTAAAAAAAAAATAATAATAAAAAAGTGGCAATTTTTTTACACCAAAAATTCTTAAAAATATAAGGAGTAATTGGTGAAAATTTGGTTAAAATCGGCCGCAGAGAATTTTTTAAAATTTCAAACAGACATGTCTCCGCCATTTTTTCAAAATTCAAAAATCGCCCTAGTTACATTCTTCTTCACCGGCTAAAGAAAGTGTGAAAATTTGGTGAAAATCCGATGAAAACTGTGGCCGTAAAGTGTTCCGGAAAAAAATGCTACGGACGGCCGGCACCAGAGACAAAGTTGAGATCGATTAAGATCAATATTCGATTTTACCCT
The DNA here is from genome assembly GCA_014119065.1 of Orius insidiosus. Taxonomy (NCBI): domain Eukaryota; kingdom Metazoa; phylum Arthropoda; class Insecta; order Hemiptera; family Anthocoridae; genus Orius; species Orius insidiosus. The sequence continues at coordinate 89,892 of JACGAQ010000538.1, read as the reverse complement.
CCGGGGTCTGGAAGACCCTTCCCCAAAAACCCGACGTCGAGGGTATCACAATAACTTCTTTAAGGAAGTTAAAAAAGTTACAAAAACTGGAGATTCAAACCTAGGAACTTTACAAGTCCATATTGCCACCTTATGAACAAGAAAAAAAATCTACATTTAAAAGATTATTATGAGAGGTAGGGACTGAGAGATCAATATGTCCCCGAAAAACTGTCCATCGAGGGTATAGCGATAAAATCGTTTGAGGACACAAATTAAATTGAAAAAAATTTCTAAAAACTTATATAAATTTCTATAAGGTATTCAAATATTGCAAAATGAGATGGGAATTGTTTCAGTTGTTTTCTCGAAACTGTTTGATCCTGTTAGGTAAGATATCAGATTGTTGCTGTAGGGGCTTTGGGAGAGACGTAAACCCTTTAGGGAGGGTAAACTTCTTTACCGAACGCCTCAGCCTCTTTAGAAAACCCCTTTTTGAACATAGGCCAATATCAATTTTCCTTTTTTTCTTATTACGTTAACGATAAAAACATTTTTGAAAAAGAAAAAAATTATGGGAGTCAAAAAGTTTAAAAATGAAGGTTGTCCAGGTGGAAGGGAACTGTTGAAAAAATAAGTTGACAATATTTTTTTTTATGTTTTAAGGCTTTGGAGATAGAGGAAGGCCAAGAAAAGAAGGATCTCATTTCGAATTCTGGCCACAGGGACCAATCAGCTACCATTGTGTTACGCCGTATCTCGAGAAGGTACCGTATCATATTCAATTACCGTTGGAATTGACCCCACCCTAATACGAACTACAGTTGATAAAATAGTTTTAAAATTGTAGGTTGGTGCAAAAGTTATTAAGTATGAGCAATTAGATACTCTTGGTAGAGTTGTTTAGGAGCCATTATTGAAAGTACGTGACCGAAAGGTTTGTTTTCTGAAAAGCCAACAAATTAAAGCGTGAGGAATATTTTAAAATTAGGCTTCCCCGAGGGGTCGGTTCGTGTAGCGGATGCTGTTATCGGAGTGTAAATTCAAATAAAAGCGACCCAAACATGCTCCGGCATACAGAAGAGGTTTCAACCCGGAATAAATAAACGTTTGAAAATACCTGTTGCTCGTTCACAAATTCGTCGGGAGGAGACAAGGGAAAACGCGGGGTTTCAGCTCCTTTTAAACAGCGCTGAGAGGCTTCCCTCCGATTGTAGTCTTAATAAGATTGGAACGACCAATTAGGCTTTAGTTAACTTTCCCTTAAATACAGGATTAGACGGTAAAGAACGTTGTTGCTGTCTTACTAATCCTTTGATCCCATTTAGGAAATATTTAAGCAAGCAACTTTTTCTCTTTAAAGTTATTAGAAGGCTTCACATAAAATAAGTTAACAAATGTGTCTCCATTTTTTACTTCCTCAAAAAGAAGTTATTGTGACACCCTCAATGGTTTCTGGAAACCTTACAGACCCCGTAGAAATGGTTGTCTGTAGTACAGTCCGAGGAAAAAAATTTTTTTCCCCGGTCTGGGATTTGAACTCAGAGCCTACCTATTGCCGCTAGAAAGCAACAAACAACTTAATGCTCCCTTTAATTTATTCTTACATCTACGATAAGCCAAATAATTCTCTTTATTTCGTCCAGAAAATTGATTTTTAAGGTATTTTTGTTGTGGTAACCTTGATCTACAATTGATAACATACTGGAGGTTATTAGAACCTTATGATTATGTTGTTTAGAGTCTATAATCTCCTCTTGCCGCCATTTTTATCAGATTATTGGGATTTTTTTCACGTTCAGAAACGGCCATTTTACCTTATATTCCGTTATTTTCTTCAATAAAACAACAACAAACTTTCAATTACTAATACCTTCGAAATAAGTGGGGATAAAAGAGAAGGAACTTCGATGACGTCATTATTCACTCTGGCCGAAGCTTGAACCCCAATACACGAAAGTAGTTGTGAATTATACAGTTGTGCGTTATACAGTGGGAGTGACGTCAGAGAGCTTCAGAATAAACTGGAGGGAGTCACCAGTCAATGTAACAATGATGCAACCTCTTCCCTTCCCCCCCCCCCCCCCCCTTTTAACCAAATAATTCTCATTATTTCGTCCGGAATTGATTTTCAAGGTATTTTTGTTGAACTTCAATGACGTCATTAATCACTCCGGCCAAAGCTTAAATGCCAATACACGAAAATAATGACGTCATGTAGTGGCAGTGTGTGACGTCAGAGCGCTTCAAAAGGCCCATGGAGGTAAGAATAAAATGGAGGGAGTCACCAGTCAATGTAACAATAATGCAACCTTTTTTATCCCCCAGCATTTACGCTCCCTTTAATATATTCTTACATCTACGATAAGCCACTTCTCTTTATTTCGTCCAGAAAATTGATTTTTGAGGTATTTTTGTTGTGGTAACATTGATATACTATTGATAACATACAGGAGGTTATTATAACCTTATGATTATGTTGTTTAGAGTCTATAACCTCCTCTTGCCGCCATTTTTATCAGATTATTGGGATTTTGTTCAGGTTTTTACCTTATTATCGCTTCATAGGATCTTCCTCTCGTAGTTATCTTGAAAATCGCTCTTGAATGGTTTTAAGGCACTCCCAAAACTCAATAAAAAACGCTCTAGAACGGTTTAAGCCACTCCCACAAACCAATAGAACGCTCTAGAATTGATTAGGCAACTTGCACGAACCAATAGAAGGCTCTAGGACGGCTCAAGCCACTCCGACAACCCAATAGAAGGTTCTAGAGTGGATTAAGCCACTCCCACAACTCAAAAAAGGCTCCAGAACAGTTTAAGCCACAACCACAACCCAATGGCAGGTTCTAAAATGGAGTAAGCCACTCCAACAACTCGATAAAAGGCTCTAGAATGGATTAAGCCTCTCCCAAGAGCCAATAGAGGGCTCTAGAACGGTTTAAGCCACTCCCACAACCCAATAGAAGGTTCTCGAGTGGATTAAGCCACTCCCACAATTCAAAAAAGCCTCCAGAACAGTTTAACCCACTACCACAAACCAATGGAAGGGTCTAGAATGGATTAAGCCACTCCCACAACTCAAAAAAGGCTCCAGAACAGTTTAACCCACTACCACAAACCAATGGAAGGGTCTAGAATGGATTAAGCCACTCCCACAACTCAATAAAAGGCTCTAGATTGAATTAAGCCACTCATACGAACCAATAGTAGGCTCTAGAACGGCTTAAGCCACTCCCACGAACCAATAGTAGGCTCTAGTACGGCTTAAGCCACTCCCACGAACCAATAGTAGGCTCTAGAACAGTTTAAGCCACTCCCACAACTCAATAAAAGGCTCTAGATTGAATTAAGCCACTCCCACGAACCAATAGTAGGCTCTAGAACGGCTTAAGCCTCTCCCACAAACCAATAGATTGCTCTGGAACGGTTTAATTCACTCCCATAAACCAATAGAATACTCTAGAATGGATTAAGCCACTCCCACAACTCAATAAAAGGCTCTAGATTGAATTAAGCCACTCATACGAACCAATAGTAGGCTCTAGAACGGCTTAAGCCACTCCCACGAACCAATAGTAGGCTCTAGTACGGCTTAAGCCACTCCCACGAACCAATAGTAGGCTCTAGAACGGCTTAAGCCACTCCCACGAACCAATAGTAGGCTCTAGATTGACTTAAGCCACTCCTACGAACCAATAGTAGGCTCTAGAACGGCTTAAGCCACTCCCACAAACCAATAGTAGGCTCTAGAACGGCTTAAGCCACTCCCACAAACCAATAGTAGGCTCTAGAACGGCTTAAGCCACTCCCACTACTCAATAGATGGCTCTAGATTGAACTAAGCCACTCCCACGAACCAATAGTAGGCTCTAGAACAGCTTAAGCCACTCCCACAAACCAATAGTAGGCTCTAGAACGGCTTAAGCCACTCCCACAAACCAATAGTAGGCTCTAGAACAGCTTAAGCCACTCCCACAAACCAATAGTTGGCTCTAGAACGGCTTAAGCCACTCCCACTACTCAATAGATGGCTCTAGATTGAATTAAGCCACTCCCACGAACCAATAGTAGGCTCTAGAACGGCTTAAGCCACTCCCACAAACCAATAGTAGGCTCTAGAACGGCTTAAGCCACTCCCACTACTCAATAAATGGCTCTAGATTGAATTAAGCCACTCCTACGAACCAATAGTAGGCTCTAGAATGGATTAAGCCACTTCCACGAACCAATAGAAGGCTCTTGAACGTTATTTTCCGTTATTTTCTTCTACCCTCCCTCTATTTTAACAGATTGATGTCAGAATTATTCTTAGTCACTTGACGATTCCTTAATTATTAAGGGATATTTTGGCAATTGATCCAAATTTGTCGTTTGAAGACGATTTATTTTATTGAAAGGAGAGAGAAAAAAAATTGATTGGCTCCGGTTTTGATATGGGGTCTCTAAGGGTTTGTTTCCCTTTAATACGTCTAAGTGTGGTGGAAAAGTAATACGTATTGGAAGATAGGACCTTTTTGGGGTCGGAATCTTCGAGATTGACGAGAGGGCCGGGGGCGGGGGTAACCGAAACTGTAACCTTCTTCCATGAAAGGACGTCTTTCACTTATAATTGTTGTCCAGTTCCCTTCAAGGATCAACCCGTCCTCCGCCAACCCTCTCAACCAACTCGGACGAGATCTTATTGAATCAAGTCTCCTCACAAACTTGTCCCTTCCATCGGAAAAGCACCTCCTTAATGGATTTCTTATTACTTTTTTTTTCCTTCATACACTTTTCAAGTTTTATAAAAATAAGGATATTTTGAAAAACTATTTTCAAATAAATCGAAACTCCGCAATACATAAATAAGAAAAATATGGGATAAAAGGGGGGAAAAAAAGAACAACGTCGTAATTCACAATATGCGTGCCTCTTGGAAATATTAGGCCTGAATCATTGGGAAAGTTTTTGCATGTACAAAATAGGAAAAAATAAAGAATTAAAATCGACCTTTTCTTTGATTATACGGTTTTTTTCATCTATCGGCGGTCATCAACCGACCCGTCGTAAAATATTTTATGATAATGCGTCCGCGGTAAAAAATAGAGATACATTTCTTAAAGTGAGCAATAACTGCAAGTAGGCTGAGGGAAAAGGGGGTAGCTTATAAAAACGTGGATGGAAGGCCATTCAAAACGCCAAGGGATTTGAGGGCCTCAAACGACTCCAGACCTCCTCTGAATTCAAAATAAGAACACAAAATTATTTTCGTACAAAATTTTAATTTACCCACAAAAAAACCTTTTTTATCAAAGAGCCTTGTAAGATTTAAGTAAAACGCCGGAGGCTCTCCACTTTTAATCAGTCTTCTGACTAATTGAGTGCGGATGGGGGGTCTTCTCGAAGCGTTTTTCCTCCTCGTTTATCGCTTAAAATTATTATCATTTTAAATTGAAGAAATGATTAAAGCAAGGGAGAATCTTCAAAAGGGTTGTTATCACTTCCTTTACTCACAGATTTGTTTTTAATTACAAAAACTGATACTTTAAACATAATTTCTTGTTAAAAGATTTAGATGGAATAAATTGAAATTCAATCCTTGGATTAGGGTTACGAACTCTTTGAAGTTCAATTTTGTTCCTTTTTTTAACAGAAAATATTAATTTGGTCAATTTGAAATTTTCATTATTAAATCATTTTTGCAAATTAAGTTATTGTGATATCCGCGATAGACGGTTTTGGAAAAGGATTTTTCAAGGCCTGTAGTTCGCATCGGTCGCCTTTTCATTTTTTTCAAAAATGATTTATCTCTTCCTGATGTGCCCTTTTTTTGTTGGATTTTTTATCTAGTGTTTTCCTTGGTTCTTTTAAACGTTTTTCTTGGTTTTCGATGTTTTTCTTGGTTCTTTAATGTTCCTCTATGTTTTCCGATGTGTTCTTGGTTTTCCACTGTTTTTTTTGGTTATCCAGTGTTTCCTTTTGTTTTCCGTTATTTTAATTGGCTTTCTGATGTTTTCCTTAGCACTTCCGTGTTTTCCTTGGTTTTTTTAAAACGTTTTCTTGGGTTTTCGATGTTTTTCTTTGTTCTTTAATGTTTCTCTGTTTTCGGATGTTTTCTTGGTTTTCCACTGTTTTTTCTAGGTTATCCAGTGTTTCCTTTTGTTTTCCGTTATTTTAATTGGCTTTCTGATGTTTTCCTTAGTACTTCCATGTTTTCCTTCGTTTTTTTAAAACGTTTTTCTTGGTTTTTCGATGTTTATCTTTGTTCTTTAATGTTTCTCGATGTTTTCCGATGTTTTTTTGGTTTTCCACTGTTTTTTCTTGGTTATCCAGTGTTTCCTTTTGTTTTCCGTTATTTTAATAGGCTTTCTGATGTTTTCCTTAGCACTTCCGTGTTTTCCTTGGTTTTTTTTAAAACGTTTTCTTGGTTTTCCGATGTTTTTCTCGGTTCTTTAATGTATCTCTACGTTTTCCGATGTTTTCTTGGTTTTCATCTGTTTTTTCTTGGTTATCTAGTGTTTCCTTTTGTTTTCCGTATTTTAATTGGCTTTCTGATGTTTTCCTTAGCCCTTCTGTGTTTTCCTCGGTTTTCCGGTATTTTTCTTGAGTTTTTGGTGTTTTCCTTGGGTTTTTGGTGTTTTTTTAGTTTTTCTAGGGTTCCCCCTTTTAGTGAAGGTTATTGAAGTATAACCATTAAGAAGGTTAATTTTTAAAGGCTAGTAAATCGTAAACCGTTACAGATATTGAAAAAATGCACTAGATTTAGATTTAGGTTGTTTGGGGCCTTGTGCACTCCGACCCCTAATGGGTCTATTGTGCGCCCTTGTTTCCTAATCAGAGCTCCCCATCAAGCCCCAGGCTCTTAATTAGCCTCCAGAGGCTGGACAGGGGTCTCTTTGTGTAGTTCGATGGACTGGGTTTCTCTTCCCCTATATCCATGAACCTCAGCCGTGCTAGGCCTTCGCAATAACAGAGGACGTGCTCCGCCGTCTCCTCCTCCTCCAAGCAGAAGCGGCAGGTGCTGTCCTCTGTCACTCCCAACCTTTGAAGGTGCTTACGGAGTTTACAGTGGCCAGTCAGCAGACCCACCATAATGCGGACTTTGGTTCTGCCCTGCCTGAAAAATGCACTAAATAAAATCTGTTGGAAATTTAATTCTCTTTAATTTTTATTCTATTCATTTTTTCTCTAGGACGCACTGTTTTCAAGATAAAATTTAAAAAAAAAAAATTATTTTCCGAAAATGATGCATCCTAAAAAAAATAATTAAGTACAAATTTATAGAGAATTAAATTTCCTACAATTTTTATTTATTAGGTGTACAAATGAAACTCAGCCACAGGGTAAATTTGAGTTTTGTAGATTTTAGCCGAGTTTCATTTTGTACACCTAGTAGTTCATTTTTTCTAAATTTTGAACATTTTAGGCGTTAAAGTCCATCAAAAGTTGACCTTCTCCGTGTAAGAAGGTTATTGAAGTATAACCATGAAGAAGGTTAATTTTTAAAGGCTTGTAAATCGTAAACCGTTACAGATATTGAAAAAATGCACTAAATAAAATCTATTGGAAATTTAATTCTCTTTAATTTTTATTTTATTCATTTTTTCTCTAGGACGCACTGTTTTCAAGATAAATTTATTTCAAAAAAAAATTATTTTCCGAAAATGGTGCATCCTAGAAAAAAAAAAATAAAGTACAAATTTATAGAGAATTAAATTTCCTACAATTTTTATTTATTAGGTGTACAAAATGAAACTCAACCACAGGGTAAATTTGAATTTTGTAGATTTTAGCCGAGTTTCATTTTTACACCTAATAGTTTCGGTGATACAAATATTTATTATTGGGTAGAAAGTGGGCGGAAAAAAAGAAAAAGGGGAAAAATGTGTACGTCAGAGACTTTTAATTGTGAAAAGGTGGAAAATTGGGGTCGAGTGTAATTACACTTTCCAGTGAAAAAGACACGGGGGCTACCTTAATGTCTCTCGTGACAAGAAGCAGACTTCCTACCCCTCCCAGCATCACTTATCATCCACTATAAATAATTCTGTCATCAGATAAAACATTTCCGTTTTTAGGAAAAGAGAGAGAGAAAAAAAAGGGGAAAAAACTATGATTTCAAATGAGAGAGAATTCGATTCGGAAAATAACGAAGTAATCCTTTCAGAGAGCTCTTTTGAAAGGTGATAGGGCGTTGGTAAATTAGAAACTCGAGTCCGATCTCTCATTACCCTCGTCCGGGAATCCTGCAGACACTTTTAGATGACATTCTCTCTAATAAAGGGTCAACAGAGGTTTCCTTTTAGCCCGCTCCTCCCGCCTTTCATCTTCTATCGGAAATAGTCTCGTTCAAAGAGAGATATTTGATAGTCTTCCATTTGAATCAGAGAGAGAAAACTACTAAATAAATTAACTCATCTTTTAAAAATTAAATTTAAACTTTTTAATTTATAAACAATACATCATACTTCAGAAAAATCTCGTTTTCCCCCAACTTTTCCACTTCATCAATCCATCTCGAGAGAAAAAAGATTTTCAAAGCTGATTCTTTGAGGATGACAAATGAAGAGGACGAGGTTTTCAATGAAAAACAAGAGGGTTAAAATGAAAATGTTAATTCGGAAAATTTTTCTAAATTACGAAACAATGGAAAATATTTTTTTAATTTCATTCCATGCAAACAAGGGTTATAATTCCCTTCCTCCGTCTTTTTTTTTTCTTTTCTTTGAGCCACTTTTCCTCCCCTTTTTGTAAGTCAGCATAAATATTCAAAAGATGGGGTGAGAATGATAATGAATTAAACGCTTCTCTTAGAGACAATCGTAATCTGGAAATTATTACAAACTGGAAAGAAAATAAAACAAGTTTTTTGTATTATAGAAACGTTAAAATAAGATGTTTGTGCAGCGAGGTGGAGAAAAAAAAAGGGAAAATGATGTTTTTTGTCTAAACGCCGAAAAAAACGCACTGAAATCGAGTCAAAAAGTGATTTCTTCGACAATCGAAAACCTGGGGAGAAAAGAGGGTTTTTGAGGCACAAAACGAGGGAAATGACTAAAAATATCATAAAATTCGAGATAAAATTTAGTAAAATGGGATTTCTCGGCAAATTGAGGTGTCCGGCAAAAAAATCTGGTGTTTTTAGAACAGTAGAAAAGGCTCAAAAACCCATTTTCTTTTTTAAGCCGGTATTTTTTGGCTCAAAAACCCAAAAAAATGAGAGTTTTTTGACCGAGAGTCTAAAACGCCGAAAAAAAAACGCACTGAAATCGAGTCAAAAAGTGATTTCTTGGAAAATCGAAAACCTGGGGAGAAAAGATGTTTTTTGAGGCACAAAACGAGGGAAATGACTAAAAATATCATAAAATTCGAGATAAAATTCAATAAAATGGGATTTCTCGGCCAATTGAGACGTCTGACAAAAAAATCTGGTGCTTTAAGAACAGTAGAAAAGGCTCAAAAACCCATTTTTCTTTATTAAGCCGTTATTTTTTGCCTAAAACGCCGAAAAAAAACGCACTGAAATCGAGTCAAAAAGTGATTTCTTCGACAATCGAAAACCTGGGGAGAAAAGAGGGTTTTTGAGGCACGAAACGAGGGAAATGACTAAAAATATCATAAAATTCGAGATAAAATTCAATAAAATGGGATTTCTCGGCCAATTGAGACGTCTGACAAAAAAATCTGGTGCTTTAAGAACAGTAGAAAAGGCTCAAAAACCTATTTTTCTTTTTTAAGCCGGTATTTTTTGCCTATAACGCCGAAAAAAAAACGCACTGAAATCGAGTCAAAAAGTGATTTCTTGGAAAATCGAAAACCTGGGGGGAAAAGAGGGTTTTTGAGGCACAAAACGAGGGAAATGACTAAAAATATCATAAAATTCGAGATAAAATTTAGTAAAATGGGATTTCTCGGCAAATTGAGGAGTCCGGCAAAAAAATCTGGTGTTTTTAGAACAGTACAAAAGGCTCAAAAACCCATTTTTCTTTTTTAAGCCGGTATTTTTTGTCTCAAAAACCCAATAAATGAGTGTTTTTTGACCACTTGAAACAATAAAATTTAAAACTCCCAAATATCCTGGTGAAAAAAAGTTATTTTTTCGGCCGACAGTAACGCTGAAACCCTGAGTGATGGTAGTTCCCGACCAAAAAAACCAAGGAAAACTTTTAGAACAGTAGAAAAGGCTCAAAAACCCAATTTTCTTTTTCAATCCGGTATATTTTGGCTCAAAAACCCAATAAAATGAGTGTTTTTGACCACTTGAAACAATCAAATTTAAAACTCCCAAATATCCCAGTGCAAAAAAGTTATTTTTTCGGCTGACAGAACCGCAGAAACCCTGACTGATGGGAGTTCCCGACCAAAAAAACCAAGGAAAACTTCAGAATATTTAAAAAAGTTTTCTTGCAAAAAAACTTAAGAAAATGCCAATAATTTTGTGCGTAAGCGCCTGCCTTACCTTAAAATCCACCAGAAGTTTGATTTATGAAACGAACGTAAACCTTCTTCGAATAATTTTAACGTTAAACAATCGAAAATCTGGGGAGAAAAGAGAGTTTTTGAGCCGCAAATCGAGGAAAATGACTAAAAATATCATAAAATTCGAGATAAAATTCAATAAAATGGGATTTCTCGGCCAATTGAGAAGTCTGGCAAAAAATCTGGTGCTTTTAGAACAGTAGAAAAGGCTCAAAAACCCATTTTTCTTTATTAAGCCGGTATTTTTTGGCTCAAAAACCCAATAAATGAGTGTTTTTGACCACTTGAAACAATCAAATTTAAAACTCCCAAATATCCCGGTGGAAAAAAGTTATTTTTTCGGCCGACAGAACCGCTGAAACCCTGAGTGATGGGAGTTCCCTACCAAAAAAACCTAGGAAAACTTCAGAATATTTTAAACAAGTTTTTTTGCCAAAAAACTGAAGAAAAAGCCAATAATTTTGTGCCTAAGCACCTGCCTTACCTTAAAATCCACCAGAAGTTTGATTTATGAAACGAACATAAACCCTACTTCGAATAATTTTAACGTTAAAATAATCCAATAATAAATTTTTATGAAGCTATTAAGCCCTCTTTCAAGTCAGGAAACACTAAAAGGTAATAAAAGAATATTTAGTAATAACTTAATTATAGCCAATTTTATGTTGTCCTAGGGATGAGATGTAGTCGACATGATCGTGGAAAGTTGGGTTTCTCGCAAATGACCCCCTCGTTAGCCTAATGAGCACGAACACTAGAGCCGGATAATACCTTCCCTCACCTTACATCCCTTCTCAACCAAACTCGCACAAGACCTACAACGCCCATCTCCCTTTAAGTTTTGATTGATAGAGTTTCGAAGAACCGATTGTCAATTGGAGTGTTTGAAGGGGTCAAATAATTTTTTGTTAACATTTTTGCGCTAAATATTTAAATTGGGGATGTGGGACGAAGCAAATATAATTTACCGGGAAGGTACCGCTTCAATTAATGTAACTGACACATTTTCATTTTGAACGTTTAACAAAGCCCATACGCCGGCGCCTATGGCGAGACCCTACTCCCCTCACTTACCCAGTCGGTGTCCCCAAATGAATATTCATGCCTCAAGTTCACCCTCGGACTCCCATCACAAAACGAGGGGTCCGCTGAAAGGGAGTGGTGACATTATCCGGATAGCATTTAGCAAAGCCTGTTAACGAGTTAATAAGGCAGAAGCTATGGGGATACCCCAGGGGACTGGAATTTGAAGTATTTGTACGATTTACAAATTAAATCTGGTTTCTTAGAATTGCTTTAGGGTACAATATTGTAGACGTTAGCCAAAAGATATCTAGAACCTCCAAAAAAGTAGATGTTTAGTTTGCGAAATCCCCTTTTTCACTGCATTCTCCGAAGTCTTTCCCCGCAAGACAGCTCCATTTCACTTAATTTTATGGCACGCTCCTACTTCCTTAAAGAAGTCATTGTTTTACCCTCCCTGCGCAGTAGGGTCAAATTGATTGTGGCTGGAGAGTCGAATTAAGCTTTCAATTATTATATCTTTTTCATTTGATAGTAAAAGAAAAGAATATGAAGCCCCGGATATTACCGTAGAGAGATGGGAAGAAAGAGGTCGGACTAATAAAAAGAAAACCTATAACCGTGCGATATTTTCCCGACAAGGTCCCGTCCTCTATTTTTCCAACATTCCCTCTTTAAGACCCCCTTCGTGGTTTAACCATTTGCAAGTCCCCATCCTTTATTTATCTTCAACGATCGACCGTGAAAAGTCTCCCGGACAATAAAATTGAGCTCGAGACGGACGAGGCTATAAAGATAGTTGAAAATCGTCTCGAAAAAACGCACTACCGTCCCCAGAGGTTCACATCTTTCTTCGGAATTATCAAAGTACATGCGGGAGCTGTCACATTTACCTTATCCTACCTCCATGGGATGATTTCAAACCGTTTTATCCAAAGAGGAATTCCTACTCTCTAGACTACAAATGTCCTTCCTTTTAATTTAGTGGCCATAAAACACTTACGATTAGCCTACCGCAAAAGGATTTACTGCCCAAGTACATAAAACTAGCAAAATCATTCCTTTTTAAACAATTTCCAAGTGAAATCTTCTTCAGGGACTTTTTTTGTATTTATTTAAAAGCAAACGAAGGAGGAAGGATGAAAAGATACCACCGGTTTCGGCATGCCTCATCAGGTTTTCCTTGAAGAAGTTATTGTGATACCCTCGACGTCGGGTTTTTGGGGATGGGTCTTTCAGACCCCGTAGGGTCAATTCAAATATTGATTTTTACCGATCTCAACTTTGTCTGTGGTGCCGGCCGGCCGGCCGTCCGTAGCATTTTTTCCGTAACACTCTACGGCCACAGTTTTCATCCGATTTTCACCAAATTTTCACACAAATTTCTTTAGCCGGTGAAGAAGAATGTTACGAGGGCGATTTTTGAATTTCGAAAAAATGGCGGAGATATGTCTGTTTGAAATTTTAAAAAATTCGCTGGGGCCGAACCGTTAATCCGATTTTGACCAAATTTTCACCAATTACTCCTCATATTTTTTAAACATTTTTGGTGTAAAAAAATTGCCACTTTTTAATTAATAATATTTTTTTTTAGTAGGGAGAAATTTCACACTTCTACCCATTACGAGAGGCACATACGTAGGCCAAAGAGCCCATAATTTCTACCTTGACATTTAGAAAAAATTTCAAAAAAAGAAACCCGGAAAATATTTGGACAAAAAAAACTTGAAAAATTAAAAAAAAAAAAAAAAAGAAACTTAGAAAATTTTTCGAAAAAAAATTATAACTTTCCCCTTCCTTATTCTTCCCCTCCTTTATACTTTCCCTCCCCCCGTTATACTTCCCCCTCTGTTATACTTCCCCCTCCGTTTTACGTCCCCTCCGCTATACTTCCCCCTCCTATATCGTTACTTCTCTTTAAGGAAGTTTTCGTTGGAAGCTCTTCAAACAAGTACTTTTACACTATATTATAGACACTGCGGGAAAGCAGATTTGGCCCATAAAAACTAGTATGATCACTAGATATTGAATGATATTGAGCCGTCACGCTCGGCTATGTAACGCTTCAGATGGTTTTTGATTCGTTTCGTATCCACCGGAGTTCGCTGCAGCATTGATGTTTTTGTCGTGGCACTGACGGGTTTGCTATAATAGGTGTAAGAGAGACCTCTTTAGATATTCAAACAATTTTTTGCTCAAATGAAAGGGATGGAATTTTAATAGGGTGCCTTAGGGAATGGTTCCTTTACATGCATTAGGTTAAAGAGTCCTGGAGGATGTGGACAGAGAAAATCCCCCCTTGAATTAAAACCACGACGATAATTGGCCACTTAAGCGTTCCCCACATCCCAACCTAAAAAAAGGGTTTATCCAGCCGAAGAATAAAAAATTGAATACCGGAGACAAAAGCCATTGAAAAGGAGATGTCTTCAAAGGTTAATGAATCTAGAAGGGCGTTTTCATGGAGGGGTAAACGTTGATGCTGTAGGCGGCCGAGGGCATGGTTACCCCCGGCTAATCCTCACCGGCCCTCGGACACACTTTGAACCCACTTAACTTTATCTCGGCTCTAAATCACCCGCCCTCCCTCTTCTTCCTCCTGTTTAGAGTTAGGTGACTTAAGAGCTCGACTTAACTGACCACAATCCTCCTACGAAATCCGTCCAAAATTAGAGGCTCAAGACTTCCCTTTTACACAAAAGAGGCACCGCCGAAGGGCTTACAAATCTTCTCATTTATCAATTATCAGTTTATACTAAAAATATCAGGAAAAAATAGACCTAATTAAATTTTTTAAGCAATCTAGAAGTAAAAGAGAAGGGTTAAATGTATTGCTTGGAAGAATCTCCACTGTCCTAAGCATTAATCTCCCTTTTCATTCACAATTCGTAAAGGAACCCTTCGGGGGAAAATAAAGCTTCCAGGAATCTATTCCAATTCCGTTTTCGGTCACCTCCAATTTATTTATTCGCACTAAATAACTCTTCTTTAGGAAGGGAAACGTTGGATAAAAAAACGAATGGCGGAGGGAACGTTTACAGAATTGGAAACGCTTTAGTGAATTAGTGAAAGATATTGAGAATTACCAGCTTTTTCAATGCTTTTTTCAAGATGTTTAAAAAACCAGATGACAAAGATATCGAAGAAAAAGGCCTCAAATTCATGAAAAATGAGGAAAACACTCAAAGATGAAAAGGGTTTTACACCACAATATGGAGAAAAACTATCCAAAATACAGTATAAAAGATGTTCCGTTTTTTTTTTTTTTTTTTTTTTTTTTTTTTTTTTTTTTTTTTTTTTTTTTACGAGGGCGTCTTCAACTACTGAGGTTATTTCACCCTCGCGTCAGTGGTGTTTTCCGTCGGAAAAGTTAATTATTTTTTGTGTCATTCTTCTGGGAATTTTTCCACAGAAGACTAGCACCAACAATTGAAATTGGAAATATATGACCTCCAAAAAGAATTATAACATTTAACCCAATACAAATTCCACTTTTAAACACAATAATTTTACTATGCTCAGGAATTAGAGTAACATGAGCCCATCACAGATTGATAGAAAGTAATCAGCCTCAAGCAAATTGGGTTCAATTTGGGGACCGCCCGCTTTGAACCCTGGACCCCATTGATGAACGCCGTATCGCAACGTTTGGGATTAACGCCTTAACACGCGCGGCCACCGCGACGCCTAAGATGTTCCCTAAATACCGATAAAACGGATGGTTTTAGACGAAAGAATCGGTGGAAACTTAGCGGAAGGAGAAGGCCCTTGGAGGACTTAGCTCTTCAGTACTGTAAGTAACAACTTTTTGGAGGATTGCGAAGCATCGGCCATGATCATAAGCATAGTCCCATAAAGCAGGACATTTGACCCGACATTGTAGGGACAATGGTGCTGAAGGACTGTCTCACCCAAAGCGGGACGTAGGTATAACGTATTTCCAAATTTTTAGATTTGAAATGTTGGGGTTCACTCTGATTTAGGGACGGTCCTTCAGCCCCATTGCCTAGCGGAAGGAGGAGGACTTAGCTTAGCTCTTCAGTACCTACTGCAAGTATCCACTTTTTTGGAGGATAGCGAAGCATCAGTCCATCCCATGGCATCCCATGACCATAAGCAGTTTCATAAAGCAGGACATTTGGCCCGACATTGTAGGGACAATGGTGCTGAAGGACTGTCGCACCCAAAGCGGGACGTAGGTATGGTCATCTTGATTATGTTTCATAAATAACGTATTTCCAAATCTTTAGGTTTGAAATGATGGGGTTTACTCTGATTTAGGGACAGTCCTTCAGCCCCATTGCCTAGCGGTAGGAGGAGGACTTTGCAGGACTTAGGCTTAGCTCTTCAGTACTGTTAGTATCCACTTTTTTGGAGGATAGCGAAGCATCAGTCCATCCTATGACCATAAGCTGATAAGCAGGGCTTCTCCCATAAGGACTGATTCGCTATCCTCCAAAAATATGAATACTTACAGTACTGAAGAGTTAAGCTAAGTCCTCCAAAGTCCTCCTCCTTCCGTTAGGCAATGGTGCTGAAGGACTCTACCACCCAAAGCGGGACGTATGGTCACCTTAATTATGTTCCATAAATCATGTATTTCCAAATCTTTAGGTTTGAAATGTTAGGAATTACTCTGATTTAGGGTGAGAAGCAAAAAATTGATTAGAAATCTAAACAAGATCACATGTAATTATGTATATATCGGCCCGAGGGTTCAGAAACTTGCAAATGGGGTTGTAGGAGGTTCTATTAAACTTTTTACCTCACGGGAACCGTCGGACATGACCCCCCATTGATCCTTTTTTTTTGACCGTTCAGAATCCTTTAACGTCACGTACTCCCCACTGGGGACCGCAACTTGCAAATACTGAGGCTCTAAAAGAAAAAATAACTTGGAATTTTACTTTTACGTTGGAGAAGGAAAAAAAAGGTCCCTAACTTTAATCCCGTTACTTTAAGCTTAAAAAGACGATTTTTTTTCTGGTTGTATATTATATTCGTCGGGATATGGATTATTATTTTAGTTTTGAAGAAGAGAGAACACGAAAGTGTGGCCGGTTTTCAACAGGATGGCTCCCGGAGTCACTTACAAAAGGAAGCGCCGCGGCCGTTCGACGACACTTTCGTGTTCTCTCTCTCCTTCCAAACTTAAAAAAAAAAATCTATTTCCCGAAATATTTAATGAAAGAAATGAATAATTAGTTAGCCTAAAATAGATCATGTCTTCAACACGATCCTGACTTGTTTGACCTCCGGGGAGTCCCAATCTGTCTTGATTGTTGGCATGAATCCAAATATCGATCCTTCCGTTTGTATTATTCATTGGGATAAGCATAACATTTGCGGGAAAAAATTTCTTTAACCTAATTTTGAAGATTCGCATTTTCAAGAAGAAAAACTAGATAGAATTCCGGTGTTTTTTAGGCTGAGCAACTGAAGAAAACCGAAGAAAATCCAGAAAAAAATGGCGAAAAAAAAATTGCTCAAATAACTCACAAAAATGCGCAAAAATCTAGTTACAAAAGAGCTCGTAAGCCAAATAATCTAAGAAAACGCCAGAAAATCCGTTAAAAATAGAATCATAAGGCTGAAAATTCGAGGAAAATGCCAACAATTTGGTAAAAATGCGGTGTTTTTGCAAGAAAAATTAAAAGTACCTACTTGTTTGAAGAGCTTCCACCGAAAACTTCCTAAAAGAGAAGTAAAAATATAGGAGGGGGAAGTATAAAGGAAGGGAAATTTAACGGAGGGGGAAGTATAAAAGAGGGGAAGTATAACGAAGGGGGAAGTATAAAGGAGGGGAAGTATAAAGGAGGGGAACAAGTTTTTTTTTTTTTTTTTTTTTTTTTTTTCGAAAAATTTTATAAGTTTTTTAAGTAATTATAATATTTCAATTTTTTTAAAGATCTTGTTTGAAGAGCTTCCAACGAAAACTTCCTAAAAGAGAAGTAAAAATATAGGAGGGGGAAGTATAAAGGAAGGGAAATTTAACGGAGGGGGAAGTATAAATGAGGGGAAGTATAAGGGAGGGGGAAGTATAAAGAAAGGGAATTATAACTGAGGGGAAGTATAAAGAAAGGGAATTATAACTGAGGGGGAAGTATAAAGAAAGGGAATTATAACTGAGGGGGAAGTATAAATGAGGGGAAGTATAAGGGAGGGGGAAGTATAAGGGAGGGGGAAGTATAAATGAAGGGAATTATAACGGAGGGGGAAGTATAAATGAGGGGAAGTATAAGGGAGGGGAAGTATAAAGAAAGGGAATTATAACGGAGGGGGAAGTATAAATGAGGGGAAGTATAAGGGAGGGGGAAGTATAAAGGAAGGGAATTATAACGGAGGGGGAAGTATAAGGGAGGGGGAAGTATAAGGGAGGGGGAAGTATAAAGGAAGGGAATTATAATGGAGGGGAACTAGTTTTTTGTTTTTTTTTTTTTTTTTTCGAAAAATTTGATAAGTTTTTTTAAGTAATTATCAAGGGAAAAAAATGGGATTTTCGCCCAAGGGAGGTCCCTCTAGTAACGGGTGGAAGAATGAAATTTGTCCCACTAAAATGATAATTAATGTTTAAAAAGGATCATTTTTTCACACCAAAAATTCGTTAAAAATATAAGGAGTAATTGGTGAAAATCGGCCGGACGGCCGGCCGGCACCACAGACAAAGTTGAGATCGGTAAAGATCAATATTCTATTTGACCCTCCGGGGTCTGGAAAACCCTTCCCCAAAAACCCGACGTGGAGGGTATCACAATAACTTCTTTAAGGAAGTTAAAAAACAGGAAAAAGCCAGAAAATACAAGCAAAATGGGGTATTTTGGCAGAATAGGTCGGGAAAAAGCCCAAAAAAAGGGGTCAAATTTACCCTTCGTTTGAAAGCTCCAATTCCGACTACTATCTCTCCAATGCATTTGCTATTACTTTCTTATTGAGAAACTATATCGCCTTTCCCTCAGCCCATAAAGCGCAATTTCATTTTGCAAAGTACACAGTAAAAATTCTTTTTTTCAAAGAGAGTTTGAAACGACTTACCGTTATTGAATTCCTCCACAGATGACCCTATCGAGTTTCCGTCTAAATTTCTCGCCCTTCGTCCTAAAAATAAAAATATTATGAAAAGAAAAGATCTGAGAAAAAAATACAACATGAGTCTTTACAAACATCCAATTACGGTGTTTAGCCAGAGCTTCTATTTCCCATTTAATTAAGGCTTCCAAGAGAACAAAAGTGCTTATTAACTATTCAAACTGGATGTCAGGCTTTCTGCTAAAGGGGAACGCACGTACCTAGATCCAGGAACTGATCCTTTCTAAACGTAATATTATAATGAAATCGTTTCTTTATTTTATTGTTTGCCCCGTTTGAAATTATTTGACCCGTTAACCCTTTTATGAGGAAGATAGTCTGGCTATTATTCCCAGTATAAATTCCATGGAAATTAAATTTCCCCTCCACTCATCTTTCTTAAACTTGATTTATCGACAATGAAAACGTGAAAATACCTTCATTTCTTAACTTCCTATTTTATTATAATTACTTAAAACCCCATTTGCTTATAATTTTAATACGGGTAGGTAATTTTAAAATGGTGGGAAAGTAACAATTTTGTGATAAAAGAGGGAGATAATAATTGGCTTGATTGAATCGACTGCTGTAATCAGTTGAGGGGTGGAAAAAGTCGGGGATACCCTCGGGGCAACCGGATTCCGGGCGACATCAAACAAACGTTCCTAATTACAAATACAAGAGGTGTCTAACAATGTGGTCACACAACCCCGGAGGGCTTTAATCCCTTTAAGTCAAAGAATAAATTTTCTCGGAAGCCTTTTCTCTTTAATGTCTTGTTTTATATCAAGTTTAGTCGTGTGAGGACACGAAAAGGAGTTAACGCGCACTTTTTATACGATGGAAATCTTAAAACATAGAATCCAAAATAAACTTACAGTTTAAAAGAAAAATGATGTTATTTTTGTTCTTGTCTAACCGATGCAGGTTTTTACAAGGTGTGCAGGACACAGGCGGGGGCTTTCGCCATAGTGCCATGGCGCCCTTTCAAGGGCCCTAGTCCCTAGGGAGTGGCTATACAATGGAAACTTGGATCCAAAAAATGGAATCGCCGAAAAGATTTGGTTAAAAGTGGGTTGTTTAGTAACAAAAATCGATGTAATTTGGTTTACAGCCCAAATATAGGCCCAAAAATGAAACTCAGCCACAGGGTAAATTTGAATTTTGTAGATTTTAGCCGAGTTTCATTTTGTACACCTAGTAGTTCATTTTTTGAAAATTTTGAACATTTTTGGCGTTAAAGTTCATCAAAAGTTGACCTTCTCCATGTAAGAAGGTTATTGAAGTATAACCATTAAGAAGGTTAATTTTTAAAGGCTTGTAAATCGTAAACCGTTACAGATATTGAAAAAATGCACTAAGTAAAATCAGTTGGAAATTCAATTCTCTTTAATTTTTATTCTATTCATTTTTTCTCTAGGACGCACTGTTTTCATGATAAATGTATTTAAAAAAAATTATTTTCCGAAAATGGTGCATCCTAGAAAAAAATAATTAAGTACAAATTTATAGAGAATTAAATTTCCTACAATTTTTATTTATTAGATGTACAAAATGAAACTCAGCCACAGGGTAAATTTGAATTTTGTAGATTTTAGCCGAGTATCATTTTTGTACACCTAGTAGTTCATTTTTTCAAAATTTTAAACATTTTAGGCGTTAAAGTCCATCAAAAGTTGACCTTCTCCGTGTAAGAAGGTTATTGAAGTAAAACCATTAAGAAGGTTAATTTTTAAAGGCTTGTAAATCGTAAACCGTTACAGATATTGAAAAAATGCACTAAATAAAATCAGTTGGAAATTCAATTCTCTTTAATTGTTATTCTATTCATTTTTTCTCTAGGACGCACTGTTTTCAAGATAAATTTATTTAAAACAAATTATTTTCCGAAAATGGTGTATCCTAGAAAAAAATTATTAAGTACTTTATAGAGAATTAAATTTCCTACAATTTTTATTTATTAGGTGTACAAAATGAAACTCAGCCACAAATTTGAATTTTGTAGATTTTAGCCGAGTTTCATTTTGTACACCTAATATATGCAAAAAAATCTGTTGAACGTGGGTTTCTTGGCTGAAAAAATTAAGGAAAGCGCCTGAATCAAATAAAATAACTAAAAATTAGGTGATAAAACCGGCTCCGTGGCTGGTGGGATCAGTCTTGAACTTCCAACACGGAAGACCGGGGTTCGATCCCAGATTGGGTATAGGGATTTTTGGTTGGAAGTTAAATTCCAATTAAATATCCTTCTACAAAATCTGTGGATAATTTAGTTAGGCCACTCCTCTGGTAGTTGGTCCCGAAAAATGGGCGCCACGGCATTATGGCGAAAGCCCCCGCCTGGGTCCAACCCCCCTCCCCCCTTGTGACGGTCTGAAGGCCAACAAGTATCAAAAAAGGAGTAGATTAACCAATAGGAAGAGTAAGCCTCTTGCTCATTGGTTATATCTACTTCTTTTTTATAAAAAAAAAATATAAAAATTAGGTGATAAAGGGGGATTCTCGATGCAAAATGTACCCCCCCCCCCATGCAACAAAAGTGGTTTTTTGGTTGAAAAACCGTGGAAAACACCAAAAAACCATGTTAATAGACTATGAAAGTTAAACAAGGTCAAGAAACTATAAACCGTGTGAAACCTCATTATCTCCATGAGGTTTCACTCCTCCATTCGATAAGCGAACTCAGGATGGCCAACCCTTTTCTATGTAATTACTCATTTCATAATTATTCTCTCCGATCCTCACCGGGCACCATAAAAGGCGTTTTTTTTATTTATACATTTTCTGTTGTTTTTAAAATTTAATTGAGGGTTCAAAATTGTCTCTGGCCCTGTAAATCCGGCTTTGTAGGAAGATTGCCAATATTTCAATACGGGAGTTCTCTCCTCCGGTTAACCGCAGCCAACCGATTCCATCGTAACAAAAGGTATAAATTTAAATAATCCAAAATTTTCACGTTTTTAATCTAAAAAAAGAAAACTATTAGACGTTTAAAATATGAGGTCCGCATACATTTATTCATAACGCGAAAATGAAACGATACTCGAGGTTTATTCATATTTTACGCTTTAGAAATCGAATTAGCCGACGGATCCGCTTTTCCTTAGATTTCCCTACAAAACGTTTAAAATGTAATTCAACGTTAAATTCATAAGTAAAAGGAGGCGGAGGGAAACGGCTGATCAAAGTAAAGAATTTCCATTAAAACTCGAGAGGCCACAGCCTAATTAAATCCTTCCCCTCTCCGCTGAGTTAATCTCTCATTTCCTGAATACGGTGAATCATTTTCTTCAAATATGTTTTTTTATAGAATTTTTTTTAAATGAATATTTATGACGTTATTAACGATGACACTTTTTAAAAACAAATTGTCGATATTGAGTTGATGTATTTTGACATGATTTATTATGCAGGTTGTTTAATAATAACTCGTGTTCGTATTAACATGTTCACACGGTTGATTTTCAGAGATAACTAAAACTTTTGATTTCTACCTGGAAAACAACACGTGCTACATATTCATTTCAGCCCCCTTTTCCGACCTCCCTTTTGCCACTCCTCGACCGAAGTTTCACAGGCGGAGAAATCATTAAAACTTCCGAACGCCTAGAGGGCCAGATACGTACGTTTGCTGTTCATGAGTCGTACTCTGCGTTTTACGTTACAAAAAAAAAATCGCTCCCCTCACAGCTTTTTAAAGTTGTATTTTTTGTTTGAAAGAGCTAGGGTGGAAAAGGGCTTTATCTGGCGTTTTACACATTTTTTCACCCATTTTAAAAAAAAGGAAGTTAAAAAAACAGGCATGTTTCTGGGCTTTGGTCTTCTTTAACTGAAAAACCTAATTTTCAGTCAGTTTTGACGAAATTTTTGCGGAAAAATGACGATTCTTGACCGAAAAACCGTGAAAAGTTACATTCAAACTATCATTTTTTCAGGTTTTTATCCTAAAAAATTGAAAAACTGGCGTTTTTCACCGTTTTTATGGCCCAAATTGAAATTTTAGCCGATTTTCTTCCATATTAGTCAAGAAACCAAAAATTAAAAAAAGGAAGTAAAAAAACAGGCAAGTTTCTGGGATTTGGTCTTCTTTAACTGAAAAACCTAATTTTCAGTCGGTTTTGACGAAATTTTTGCGGAAAAATGACTATTCTTGACCGAAAAACCGTGAAAAGTTATATTCAAACTATCATTTTTTCAGGTTTTATTCTAAAAAATTTCGAAACTGGCGTTTTTCACCGTTTTTATGGCCCAAAATGGAATTTTTAGCCGATTTTCTTTCATTTTAGTCAAGAAACCAAAAATTTGCGCATTCCTATGGCATCCAGACTTCTAAATAATTTAAAACTCCTTTTTTCCTGGATTTTTAGTCAATTAACAATAAAAAATCACTGAGGCGTCTTTTCACTTTTCCTACTGATCCTTCTCAGAATTTTTTTCCTTCTGTTTTGTGGGTTAAGAGGAAAATTTTCCCTCTCGGAAAAACCCTCTAACAAAAAGCATTATTCAGCAATATTTGATTAATTTTTTATTTTTAAAAAATGATATGGAACCTTTAAGTCTCTAGAATAGCTAAAAACATGTTTGAATTTTAATGACCATTCCCCGAGGAGGAATTTTCCGGAAAAAAGGTCAAGCAACGTGCTTTCCCAAAATATGAAGAAATCCGAAATAAGCAAGGGTTTGGTAGGCTGCTATTTTATAGTTGCTTTAAGTAATTTATTTAAATAATAAAAAAATGATGATTAATTATTTGAAATTAATTCAATTTCTAAACAATGCAATTAAAAAGATGTTTTAAACCATTAATTAAATTTTTTCGAAAACTAATTGAGTTTTAATGAAGTGAAAATCTTTGGAGAAAAAAAAAGAAAGAAAATTCTTTTTGTAAAGTTTAACCCCTTCGAGGAGTAAACGTCGTCTTTTCGGATGAGAAATTAACTTTAAGAAAGTAATGATTAAAATATTCCTTAAGCTCAGGCGGAAAGGGTCCGAGATGAAAGAGGAATTCCATTATTTTCGAATCACGTGGAAATAATTTTGAGGCTCTTTCTAAATGTTTAGAAAGACTCGTCGGGGAAAAGAGGGGCTTTTCCGAGGGGAGGGGATGAATCGTTTATTAATTTATGGCGAGTCAAGGCTACAGCTGCTCCTAACTCTGATTTATTTGCGTTTTCTGACAAACTGTTCATTATATTCTTCCCCGTGATTCACTGTTAATGCAATTTTTTTCGACTTCTAAAAATCGAGTTCTTTGAGCCTGAAATAGTACATTCCACACGTTCAGGAGATGGTCTATAAAATTCCATTAGCTTCAAGAAAAATAAGGTAAAATTGGAAAAAAAACAGCACCTTACAAAACGGTCTAGTTTAGCTCGTCAATAAAAATTCTAACATGGCGTAATAAAAAGAGTAAAAACCATAGTCATTTGTTTGACTACGAGGGGATCTAATAAATAGGTTCATAAACGAGTTACCGGTTGGATTTTCGTTTCTGGTTTTCGTTTTTGGGATTTTCGTATTCGGTTTTCATTTTTCGGTTAAGTTTTGGTCTGGATCTGGCTACGAATTGAAGGTTTTCGGTTCATGGATTTCGTTTCTGGTTTCGGTTTTGGGATTTTCGCACTCGGTTATCATTTTTTGGATAAGTTTTGGTCTGGATTTGGCTAGCAATTAAAGGTTTTCGGTTCTTGGGTTTTCGTTTCTGGTTTCGGTATCGGGATTTTCCGTATTCGGTTATCATTCTGCGGTTAATTTTGGTCTGGATCTGGCTACGAATTGAAGGTTTTCGGTTCATGGATTTCGTTTATGGTTTCGGTTTAGGGATTTTCGTTTCTGGTTTCGGTTTTGAGATTTTCGTTCCTGGTTTCGGTTTTGAGATTTTCGTTTCTGGTTTCGTTTCTGGTTTCGGTTTTGAGATTTTCGTTTCTGGTTTCGTTTCTGGTTTCGGTTCTGGGATTTTCGTTTCTGGTTTCGGTTTTGGGATTTTCGTATTCGGTTATCATTTTGAGGTTAATTTTTGGTCTGGATCTGGCTACGAATTGAAGGTTTTTGGTTCATGGATTTCGTTTCTGGTTTCGGTTTTGAGATTTTCGTTTCTGGTATCGTTTCTGGTTTCTGTTCTGGGATTTTCTTTTCTGGTTTCGGTTTTGGGATTTTCGTATTCGGTTTTCATTTTTTGGTTAAGTTTTGGTCTGGATCTCGCTACGAATTTTAGGCTTTCGGTTCTTGGATTTTCGTTTCTGGTTTCGGTTTTGAGATTTTCGTTTCTGGTTTCGGTTTTGAGATTTTCGTTTCTGGTTTCGGTTCTGGGATTTTCGTTTCTGGTTTCGGTTTTGGGATTTTCGTATTCGGTTATCATTTTGAGGTTAATTTTTGGTCTGGATCTGGCTACGAATTGAAGGTTTTTGGTTCATGGATTTCGTTTCTGGTTTCGGTTTTGAGATTTTCGTTTCTGGTATCGTTTCGGGTATCGTTTCTGGTTTCTGTTCTGGGATTTTCTTTTCTGGTTTCGGTTCTGGGATTTTCGTTTTTGGTTTCGGTTCTGGGATGTGGTATCGGTTTTGGGATTTTCGTTTCTGTTTTCGGTTCTGGGATTTTCGTTTCTGGCTTCGGTTCTGGGATTTTCGTTTCCGGTTTCGGTTTTGGGATTTTCGTTTCTGGTTTCGGTTTAGGGATTTTCGTATTCGGTTTTCATTT
Source organism: Orius insidiosus (assembly GCA_014119065.1). Classification (NCBI taxonomy): domain Eukaryota; kingdom Metazoa; phylum Arthropoda; class Insecta; order Hemiptera; family Anthocoridae; genus Orius; species Orius insidiosus. The sequence continues at coordinate 64,668 of JACGAQ010000538.1, read as the reverse complement.
TTCGGTCGAGTTTTGGTCAGGATCTGGCTACGAATTGAAGGTTTTCGGTTCTTGGATTTTCGTTTCTGGTTTCGGTTTTGGGAATTTCGTTTCTTGTTTCGGTTTTGGGATTATCGTTTCTGGTTTCGGTTTTGGAAATATCGTTTCTGGTTTCGGTTCTGGGATTTTCGTTTCTGGTTTTGGTTCTGGGATTTTCGTTTCGTTTCTGGTTTCGGTTTTGGAAATATCGTTTCTGGTTTCGGTTCTGGGATTTTCGTTTCTGGTTTCGGTTCTGGGATTTTCGTTTCGTTTCTGGTTTCGGTTTTGGAAATATCGTTTCTGGTTTCGGTTCTGGGATTTTCGTTTTGTTTCTGGTTTCGGTTTTGGAAATATCGTTTCTGGTTTCGGTTCTGGGATTTTCGTTTCTGGTTTCGGTTCTGGGATTTTCGCTTCTGGTTTCGGTATTGGAATTTTCGTTTCTGGTTTCGGTTTTGAGATTTTCGTTTCTGTTTTCGGTTTTGGGATTTTCGAATTCGGTTTTCATTTTTCGGTTAAGTTTTGGTCTGGATCTGGCTACGAAATTAAGGTTTTCGGTTCTTGGATTTTCGTTTCTGGTTTCGGTTTTGGGAATTTCGTTTCTTGTTTCGGTTCTGGGATTTTCGTTTCTGGTTTCGGTTTTGGAAATATCGTTTCTGGTTTCGGTTCTGGGATTTTCGTTTCTGGTTTCGGTTCTGGGATTTCGTTTCGTTTCTGGTTTCGGTTTTGGAAATATCGTTTCTGGTTTCGGTTCTGGGATTTTCGTTTCGTTTCTGGTTTCGGTTCTGGGATTTTCATTTCTGGTTTTGGTTCTGGGATTTTCGTTTCTGGTTTCGGTTTTGGGATTTTCGTATTCGGTTTCATTTTTCGGTTAAGTTTTGATTCTATCTACGAATTGAAGGTTTTCGGTTCTTGGATTTTCGTTTCTGGTTTTCAGTTGTTGAATTTTCGTTTCTGGTTTCGGTTTTGGAAATATCGTTTCTGGTTTCGGTTCTGGGATTTTCGTTTCTGGTTTTGGTTCTGGGATTTTCGTTTCGTTTCTGGTTTCGGTTTTGGAAATATCGTTTCTGGTTTCGGTTCTGGGATTTTCGTTTCTGGTTTCGGTTCTGGGATTTTCGTTTCGTTTCTGGTTTCGGTTTTGGAAATATCGTTTCTGGTTTCGGTTCTGGGATTTTCGTTTCGTTTCTGGTTTCGGTTTTGGAAATATCGTTTCTGGTTTCGGTTCTGGGATTTTCGTTTCTGGTTTCGGTTCTGGGATTTTCGCTTCTGGTTTCGGTTTTGGGATTTTCGAATTCGGTTTTCATTTTTCGGTTAAGTTTTGGTCTGGATCTGGCTACGAAATTAAGGTTTTCGGTTCTTGGATTTTCGTTTCTGGTTTCGGTTTTGGGAATTTCGTTTCTTGTTTCGGTTCTGGGATTTTCGTTTCTGGTTTCGGTTTTGGAAATATCGTTTCTGGTTTCGGTTCTGGGATTTTCGTTTCTGGTTTCGGTTCTGGGATTTTCGTTTCGTTTCTGGTTTCGGTTTTGGAAATATCGTTTCTGGTTTCGGTTCTGGGATTTTCGTTTCGTTTCTGGTTTCGGTTTTGGAAATATCGTTTCTGGTTTCGGTTCTGGGATTTTCGTTTCGTTTCTGGTTTCGGTTTTGGAAATATCGTTTCTGGTTTCGGTTCTGGGATTTTCGTTTCTGGTTTCGGTTCTGGGATTTTCGCTTCTGGTTTCGGTTTTGGAATTTTCGTTTCTGGTTTCGGTTTTGAGATTTTCGTTTCTGTTTTCGGTTTTGGGATTTTCGAATTCGGTTTTCATTTTTCGGTTAAGTTTTGGTCTGGATCTGGCTACGAAATTAAGGTTTTCGGTTCTTGGATTTTCGTTTCTGGTTTCGGTTTTGGGAATTTCGTTTCTTGTTTCGGTTCTGGGATTTTCGTTTCTGGTTTCGGTTTTGGAAATATCGTTTCTGGTTTCGGTTCTGGGATTTTCGTTTCTGGTTTCGGTTCTGGGATTTTCGTTTCGTTTCTGGTTTCGGTTTTGGAAATATCGTTTCTGGTTTCGGTTCTGGGATTTTCGTTTCGTTTCTGGTTTCGGTTCTGGGATTTTCATTTCTGGTTTTGGTTCTGGGATTTTCGTTTCTGGTTTCGGTTTTGGGATTTTCGTATTCGGTTTCATTTTTCGGTTAAGTCTTGATTCTATCTACGAATTGAAGGTTTTCGGTTCTTGGATTTTCGTTTCTGGTTTTCAGTTGTTGAATTTTCGTTTCTGGTTTCGGTTTTGGAATTTTCGCATTCGATTCATGGTTTTCGGGGCTGTCAGCTTTTGATAGATTGTAAAAGAGAGGAATTTTCATCACAAATTTATAAGATATTTTACATTTACCTTATAAACAAGAGTAATGGGTAAAATGTTTTGAAAATAAGGAATGCCTGAATAAAATAACCGGAGATTAGTTTTAAATTGCTCGTAGAAGGAAGAAAAAAACAACAAGGATGAAAAGTGGTAAAGGATCTTCTCATCACGGAACGTATAAATATCTAAAAGAGAACCCGGAGAAGTTAGACCTTGGGAAGGCAAGCAGGCGTTTAGGGGATGAGAAGGGAAGCGGGCAATTTGTAGACGCGTTAGGATGCCCAATGGCCGCATATCTCTTTCAGAACATACCTCTTGTCTTCATTATTTAACTCCCTGAGCAATTATAACGTAAATGGTTACAAGCAGCGCCCACGTTTTCCACCTTCTTCAACCTCACTGATTGTCATTTATTTTCACAACGATGGAAATCTAAGCAATCATTTAAAATCACTCCCCCATCCCGTTCCATTACCGACTAATGATAAGTCTGATGATTTATTCCAATTAATCCCCTTCTTGTTTTAAAATGGAACCCCAAATATTTACTCCGTTAATCGTTTTTCGTTTAAGGAGGTAAGATGGTTCTTAAGTGAGTTGCTTTGCAAATTTTTCGTTGTTAACAACGGTTTTCGGTTTTTCCCCCCTATCTCGGAAACCGTCGCACAAAACGAAAAAATGTCGAAAGTAAAAGTTGTAGGTACTACAATTTACTACATAAAATATCTTATTAGTTTTTTCCGTTAGAGCAATACTTTAGGAGATATGGAAGTATTTAAGTTGGTTGCTTTGCAAATTTATCGTTGTTAACAGCGGTTTTCGGTTTTTCCCTTCTATCTCGGAAACCGTCGCTCAAAACGAAAAAACGTCCCAAGTAAATGTCGTAGCTACGGAAATTTCCTACAAAAAAGACCTTATTGGTTTTTTTGTCAGAGCAATACTTAAGGAGATATGAGGGTTCTTAAGTGAGTTGCTTTGCAAATTTTTCGTTGTTAACAACGGTTTTCGGATTTTCCCTTCTATCTCGGAAACCGTCGCTCAAAACGAAAAAACGTCTAAAGTAAAAGTTGTAGGTACAAAGATTTCCTACAAAAATTTATTTATTCATTATTTGCGTAAGAGCAATATTTAAGGAGTTATGAGGTTAAAACTAATAATCCTACAGAGCCTGCCTGAAAACTTAAAACCTTCATATCTCCTAAAATATTGCTCTGACAGAAAAAAACCAATAAAATACTTTATGTAGTAAATTTCCGTAGCTACAACTTTTACTTAAGACATTTTTTCGTTTTGAGCGACGGTTTCCATGATAGAAGGGAAAAACCGAAAACTGTTGCTCACAACGAAAAATGTACAAAGCAACCAACTTAAAACCCTCATATCCCCTTAATTTATCCTATTTTTTGGAGTTTTTCTCAATTTGGAAAAAACATGTCAACATTTTCGTGCCTTCTCCGAAAGAAGCTCTTTTCCAACTCTTCATCCGATTATCAAAACTCCTTTGTCACTTTACACGGGAGATAAAGGTTTATTCAGAGAGGAAAATAATGGCTTTTTCTTCAAATTATACTAACGTTACATTAATTAAATAATGGTAAAAGCATCATTAACGACCTTTTACGGTCTTTGGTTTCAATTAAAGCGTAAAACAAAGAAGTATAACAGCATTAGGAGAAGTAGCTGAATCTCCATGGTAAGAATGGCTGAGAAAAAAGATGGCTGTAATAAATTTAATCATTATTTTGACCAACAAAATCTTTACACAACTGGTTTTAGATATTCCGGCTGAAAGAAATAATGTTGAAAAGCCTAAAAACCTGGTAAAATCACTTGAAAGTTGATGTCCTGTCAGAAACACCCGAAAAACACCCGATAATCCGGTTAAAAGGTGTTTTGTAGAGCGATAAAACGGCTCAAAATGCTTAAAAGTGTACTTGCAGGCTGAAGCGGCAAAATAAAATGTGTTTCTTAAACAAAAACGGCGAAAAACTTCCGAAAGTTGGTCTCCCGGCTGAAACACCCGAAAAACACCCAAAAATCCGGTTAAAGGTGTTTCGCAGAGTGATAAAACGGCTCGAAATGCTCAAAAGTGTTTTTACCGGCTGAAACACCCGAAAACACCCGATAATCCGGTTAAGAGGTGTTTTGTAGAGCGATAAAACGGCTCAAAATGCTTAAAAGTGTACTTGCAGGCTGAAGCGGCAAAAAATAAAATGTGTTTCTTAAACAAAAAACGGCGAAAAACTTCCGAAAGTTGGTCTCCCGGCTGAAACACCCGAAAAACACCCGATAATCCGGTTTGAAGGTGTTTTGTAGACCGATAAAGCGGCTCAAAATGCTCAAAAGTGTAATTGCCGGCTGAAACACCCGAAAAACACCCGATAATCCGGTTAAAAGGTGTTTTTTGTAGACCCATAAAACGGCTCAAAATGCTCAAAAGTGTATTTGCCGGCTGAAACGCCCGAAAAACACCCGATAATCCGGTTTAAAGGTGTTTTGTAGACCCATAAAACGGCTCAAAATGCTCAAAAGTGTAATTGCCGGCTGAAACACCCGAAAAACACCCGATAATCCGGTTAAAAGGTGTTTTTTGTAGACCCATAAAACGGCTCAAAATGCTCAAAAGTGTATTTGCCGGCTGAAACACCCGAAAAACACCCGATAATCCGGTTTAAAGGTGTTTTGTAGACCGATAAAGCGGCTCAAAATGCTCAAAAGTGTAATTGCCGGCTGAAGCGCCAAAAAAATCGGAAAAAATGTGTTTCTTAAACAAAAAACCGCGAAAAAGTTGGTCTCCCGGCTGAAACGCCCGAAAAACACCCGACAATCCGGTTAGAAGGTGTTTTGTAGACCCATAAAACGGCTCAAAATGCTCAAAAGTGTATTTGCCGGCTGGAACACCCGAAAAACACCCTATAATCCGGTTAAAAGGTGTTTTGTAGACCCATAAAACTTCTCAAAATGCTCAAAAGTGTATTGGTTATATGTATTATATTCTGCCAGGAGACATACTTTTGAGAGTATCCTGAATTTTCTTGACCACGATTCACCATTTTACTGGGTTCTCTGGCGTTTCTTTCCCTCTGGAGATTTTTGAGCGTTTTTCATTGTTCATTTTTTGTCCAAGAAACACCAAATTGGCCGTTTTACGGGTACCCAATTTTTGGGCATTTTCCGCAGTTTTATGACTAGAAGTCTCCATTTTTCCGGGATTTCAGGCTTTTCAGATGTCTTTCGGCGAAAGACCCAATTTCGTTATTCGCCGTTTGCTGTCCGTTTTACGGGATTTTCGATTGCATTGCCGTTGCTTCTGCCAGAAAATAAACTTTTGGGCTTCTGCAGTTGAGTTTCAGTCAAACAACACCTTTTCAACTGATTTTCGGGGGTAGCGAGGGCGCTTTTGATTGTCTGTGGTTTTAAAGCCTAGAGGAGACCTATTGTCTGAGGATTCTATGGATTTTTAAGGTAGTAAGCGAACAAGATAAAGGGTGTCTTGAATGTTCCGTTAGTTGGTTAAGTAGTCGTTGTGGATTAGGGTGTGGATGCGGTTTTGTAGGGTCCCCGAAGTGTCGGACGGGGGTCGAAGCTCGGGGTGGTTTTACAAGTTGTCTCATGGTCCGACAACAGGTAGATTGATGCTTTTCGCAACTCGACCGTCCCATCACGAGGGGTGATGTAGAGTCTAGGAGCCGATGAGGAATTGCCTTTCAAGACGCCTTGGGAGTCCTTTTCCCACCGACCCGCAACCAAGTTAAATTGGTTATATTCCGGGGCCCGAACTTTGTTTCTTAATTGTCGTGAAGTCTTAAGGCATAAATTGAGGCCGTGGGAGGGTTGGAGTACCTTTTCCCTCCCAACGTGATTTATGTTTGGGGTGAATTAACCGTTGCAATCTAGTTAAGGGGGTGAGGAGGGCTTCATGTGTTAATAGCTTTGAGCCAGTTTTTCCACGCTTTTTCCTCAAATGTTTATTCTCGGCTCTATTGTCTCTCTCACTCTTTTTTCCCTTGACACGCCGACCCTCTTTTGTTCTCTCCGTCCGCCACAAAATTGTCGACTTTATTTTTCATTTCCGTTTCTGAACTGTTAAACCTCCCTTTTGTCTCCGGAGCGTCTGCTTCCCTCAGGATTATTCCATAAACCAACCCCTCCTTTTTTTTAAATCCACCAGCCTCTTTTCCCACCATCACCAACAAGCGACACCCATTTACGTGGTCTTTTAAAACAAAAATTACATCAAGGCAAGTTAATACTTCCGCCAGGGATTTCCATGAAGCATTTTTTTATCTTTTGTTTTTTTCACTAAACTCATTTTTATAATAAATAAAGAATAAAAGCCTCCACAAACAATAAAAACTGAAGCACCCCCCAAAAAGCCCACTTTTTAAAATAAAAAATTAATGAACGACAGAGAGCCAGGGTGAAAAACGTCTTAAACTGAAGTTTCCATCCCAAAAAAACCAAAGCTCCTTAAAAAAAAAATCTGAAATCCCTAAAAAACTTTCAAAAATCTCCGTCCAACAAAGAAAATTTTATTTTATAATCTAATCACCCGTTAAATCTCCATTTTTCCATATTTGGAATAAAAACGATATCAGAGAGAGAGAAAAAAGGCTTTAAGATTACTTTTATTATTTCTATTTTGTCGAAAGCTAGAGGATTTATGTAAGCCGTCGTGCTATCTTTCCCCTCTCCGGGGAATAAAAAGGGGTTAGCTTTTATATATTTTTTATGCATAAGTATGTAAATTTACTTGCTTTACTTTATAAATTGTCATCGTGGGCGGAAATAAATCTAATCGTAGATATGCAAAATATTAACTATATTAATAAATTTATAATTTTTTTGGATTTTTCTGCCGGCAGATACACTGTTGAGCGTTGTAAGCCTTTTTTCTTCCTTAATTTTTGGCGGATTTTTGGGTGTTTTTGGTATTTGTGTCGGGAGACCAACTTTCGCAAGTTTTTTTGTTTAAGAAACACATTTTTCCCGATTTTTTTGCGGCTTCTGCCGGCAAATACACTTTTGAGCATTTTGAACCGTTTTGTGGGTCTCCAAAACATCTTTTAACCGGATTATAGGGTGTTTTTCGGGTGTTTCAGCCGGCAAATACACTTTTGAGCATTTTGAGCCGTTTTATGGGTCTATAAAACACCTTTAAACCGGATTATCGGGTGTTTTTCGGGCGTTTCAGCCGGCAAATACACTTTTGAGCATTTTTAGCCGTTTTATGGGTCTACAAAACACCTTTTAACCGGATTATCGGGTGTTTTCGGGTGTTTCAGCCGGCAAATACACTTTTGAGCATATTGAGCCGTTTTATGGGTGTACAAAACACCTTTTATCCGGATTATCGGGTGTTTTTCGGGTGTTTCAGCCGGCAAATACACATTTGAGCATTTTGAGCCGTTTTATGGGCATACAAAACACCTTTTAACCGGATTATCGGGTGTTTCAGCCGGGAGGCCAACTTTTCCGCGGTTTTTTGTTTAAGAAACACATTTTTTCCGATTTTTTTGGCGCTTCAGCCGGCAAATACACTTTTGATCATTTAGAGCCGTTTTATCGCTCTGCGAAACACCTTTTAACCGGATTATCGGGTGTTTTTGGGTGTTTCTACCGGGAGACCAATTTTGGCAAGTTTTTCGCCGTTTTTTGTTTAAGAAACACATTTCCCCCGATTTTATTGCCGCTTCAGCGTGCAAATACACTTTTAAGCGTTTTTAGCCGTTTTATCGGTCTACAAAACACCTTTTAACCGGATTAACGGGTGTTTTTCGGGTGTTTCTGCCGGGAGACCAACTTTCGGAAGTTTTCCGCCGTTTTTTGTTTAAGAAACACCATTTTTCTGATTTTTTTACCGCTTCTGCCGGCATATACACTTTTGAGCATTTTGAGCCGTTTTATGGGTCTACAAAAAACCTTTTAACCGGATTATCGGGTGTTTTTCGGGTGTTTCAGCCGGGAGACCAACTTTTCCGCGGTTTTTTCTTTAAGAAACACATTTTTTCCGATTTTTTTGCCGATTCAGCGTGCAAATACACTTTTAAGCTTTTTTAGCCGTTTTATCGGTCTACAAAACACCTTTTAACCGGATTAACGGGTGTTTTTCGGGTGTTTCAGCCGGAACAACGGTACAGCACCCAAAAACCCCGTAAAAAGAACAGCAAATGGCGAATAACGCTTAAAATTGTGTTTTTCGCCGGAAGAAAGACTTCTGTATTGCCTGAAAACTCGGAAAAATGGTGACCCTTAGTCATAATATTGCGCAAAACGCCCGAAAATCGATCTCCCTTGCAGAAACACCCGTAAAACACCCGAAAATTGTGGCCAATTAGGTGTTTGACAAAAAATGAATAGTGAAAAACGCTCAAAAATCTCTGTCTCCGACAGGAAAGAAACGCCTGAAAACCCAGTAAAATGGCGAATCTTGGCCAAGAAAATGCAGGAAACTCTCAAAAGTATGGCTCCCGCCAAAAACAACAGTAAAGCACCTGAAAATCCCGTAAAACGGGCAGCTAATGACGAAAAACGCTTAAAATTGTGTTTTTCGCCGGGAGAAACACTTCTGTAATGCCTAAAAACCAGGAAAAATGGAGACTGTTAGTCTTAAAACTAAGGAAAACACCCCAAAATTAGTCTTCCTTGAAGAAACACCTGTAAAACACCCGAAAATTGTGGCCAATTTGGTGTTTGACAAAAAGTGAATAGTGAAAAACGCTCAAAAATCTCTCTCATCCGCAGGAAAGAAACGCCGGAGAACCCAGTAAAATGGTGAATCTCGGTCAAGAAAATCCAGGAAAAGATATAAGGATCCCAAAAGTATGACTCCCCGCAGAAATACCGTAAAACGCCAAAAAATGTGGTAAAAGGTTTTTCCTTGACAAAAAATGGGTTTATCTGCCGCTGCAGAAACAGGTAAAGCACCCGAAAATCCCGTAAAAAGAACTGCAAACGGCGTTTAGCGCTTAAAATTGTGTCTTCCGCCGCAAGCAAGACTTCTGAAAAATGGTGATCCTTAGTCATAAAATTGCGTAAAACGCCCGAAAATCGATCTCCCTTTCAGAAACACCCGTAAAACACCCGAAAATTGTGGCGAATTTGGTGTTTGACAAGAAATGAATAGTGAAAAACGCTCAAAACTCTGTCTCCCACAGGAGAGAAACGCTTGAGAACCCATTAAAATGGCGAATCTTAGCCAAGAAAATCCAGGAAACTCGTAAAAGTATGGCTCCCGCCAGAAACAACAGTAAAGCACCCGAAAATCCCGTAAAAAGGACAGCAAATGGCGAATAACGCTTAAAATTGTGTTTTTCGCCGGAAGAAAGACTTCTGTAATGCCTAAAAACCCGGAAAAATGGAGACTGTTAGTCTTAAAACTAAGGAAAACGCCCCAAAATTAGTCTCCCTTGCAGAAACACCCGTAAAACACCCGAAAATTGAGGCCAATTTGGCGTTTGACAAAAAATGAACAGTGAAAAACGCTCAAAAATCTCCCTCTCCCGCAGGAAAGAAACGCCTGAGAACGCAGTAAAATGGTGAATCTCGGTCAAGAAAATCCAGGAAAACGCCAAAAAGTGCGGTAAAAGGTTTTTCCTTGACAAAAATTAGGTTTGTCTGCCGCTGCAGAAACAACGGTGAAGCACCCGAAAATCCTTTAAGAAGGACTGCAAACGGCGTTTAGCGCTTAAAATTGTGTCTTCCGCCGCAAGCAAGACGTCTGAAAAATGGTGATCCTAAGTCATTAAACTGCGGGAAACGCCCGAAAATCGGTCACCCTTGCAGAAACACCCCTAAAACACCCAAAAATGCCTTAAAAAGGTGTTTTTTGGGCAAAAAAAAAAACGGCGGTAAACTCTCAAAAGTGTATCTGCTAGCAGAAGCATCCTTATATTCGGTAAAAAGGTGAATCTTGATTACCTGTGAAAACCGCCCAAATGTGGGTCTCCCAGGCAGAAACACTTGTAAAACACCCGAAAATGCCGTAAAAAGGTGTTTCTTGGACAAAAAAACGTTGGTAACCGCTCAAAAGTGTTTCTGCAAGCAGAAGCATCCCTATATTTGGAAAAAAAGTGGAACTTGATCACCTTAGGAATCCGCCCGAAAATTGGTCTCCCTGGCAGAAACACCCGTAAGACACCCAAAAATGCCGTAAAAAGATGTTTCTTGGACAAAAAACTAAGGTTAAATCTTGATCACCTTTGTAAACCGCCCAAAAGTTGGTCTCCCAGGTAGAAACACACCATAATTTGGTAAAAATGAGAACCCAGTAAAATGGTGAACAAGAAAATTCAGGAAACTTTCAAAATTATGACTCCCGGAAGAAATACCGGAAAACGCCGAAAAATGCGGTAAAAGGTTTTTCTTTGACAAAAGAAAAGGGTTGTTTCTTGGCTGCTGTAACGATGATGGCAGGCCAATGGAGGCCGTTTCAGTTAATTGTGGGGTGATTCAGGGGTATTTTCGTAACCTACTATCCCACGTTTTCTTTTCCTAAAGAAAAACTTTTCAATATTCAACCTCTTTGAAGAAATAAAAAAATACTAATTTCAAGTAAATATAATGTTAAAAGGCAATAAAATACGTTTTTATATTTTCAATCTGTCAACAGCAAAAGAGGCCGTTTTATAAATCGTCACTGGGGTTTTTTCCCCGACCGCTTTTTCCTCACACAAACCTCGTTGTGCCACTATGTAAATTCGTCCGTGCTTCAAATTTAGGTACGAGTATATCATAAAACATGCTCGCCAGGGCAAGGTGTGAGGGCACATACCTTCCGCGCAAATTTTCATGCAAATAATATACGAGCCGGAACAGCCCTCCCTCGACCGAAACGGAAAAAATATTTCATCCCTATTTTATTTAATACACTTTTTTTATGCTATAAAACGGACGTTTATTAATATAAAAAAGTCTGAAATGCCCTTAGGCTAAACGTCGTTGTTGAGGTTTCTTAATTTTAAGGGATTACTTGAGTAAAAACGCTTTTTTAAAAAGGCTTTTACTCTGACCATCTGAGGCCTTCATTCAAAAATCTTTATTTTGTTAAATGGCGGTTATCTCGTATATGAGTGGGCGAATTTATTCAATACTCAAGAAGGTTAGTTGGAAAGGATGTTAGGATCTTTTATTCATTCTTCATTGCTCTTCAAGGAATAAACAATCTCTCATAAAACTGCCTAAAGGTGGGCTGCAGGAAAAAAAATGACAGAAAAAAGAATAAAAATATCCCAAGAGCTCAAAAAACCGATTGAAATATCGTCTCCGATAACCGATGAAATTGGCAATTTTATCGGTTTCTCGTTTGGTATCAAATTCTAATTTTAATATATCTTTCTTTTTATTTTATTTTATATAATCCACGAGGTTCATGTCAAGGGGTGTCGGTTTATGTCGCGCGTTTCGAAAACTCGAATCGAACACCCTCCGGGCTCATTTCGAACATGAGTTTCAAGTCAAATAAATTGTTTCACAACTTTCCTAACTAGAATCAAGTCAATTGACTGATGAAAGCCTGTTTAGAACTTTAAAGGACGAATACGGGCGTTATTAATGGCAATGATTCTTCGTTTGTTTCGGTAGAAAATGAAGTAATTTCTAAATAATAGGGAACCGAAATTTTAAAAAAATTAGCCTTGAATATTAAATCTACAGAGTTAAAATAAAAAGTACTGGTTTGAAGAGCTTCCAATGAAAACTTCCTTAAAGAGAAGTAACAATATAGGAGGGGGAAGTGTAACGGAGGGGACGAACAACGGAGGGGAAAGTATAAAGGAGGGGGAAGTATAAAGGAGAGCGAAGGATAAGGAAGGGGAAGTATAAGGGTGGGGGAAGTATTTTTTCGAAAATTTTTCCAAGTTTTCTTCTTTTTTTCGAAAATTTTTCCAAGTTTTCTTTTTTTCGAAAAATTTTCCAAGTTTTTTCAAGGAATTTTCTAATTTTTTCTTTCAAAAATTTTGGTGTCAAGGTAGAAATAATGGGCTCTTTCGCCTACGGATGTGCCTCTCTTAATGGATAGAAGTATGAAATTTCTCCCTACTAAAAAAATAATAATTAAAAAGTGGCAATTTTTTTCACCAAAAATTCGTAAAAAATACAAGGAGTAATTGGTGAAAATTTGGTGAAAATCGGATTCGGCCGCAGCGAATTTTTTAAAATTTCAAACAGACATATCCCCGCCATTTTTTCGAATTTCAAAAATCGCTTGTGATTTATTCGTCTTCACCGGCTAAAGACATTTTTGTGAAAATTTGGTGAAAATCGGTTGAAAACTGTGGCCGTAAAGTGTTCCGGAAAAAAATGCTACGGCCGGCCGGCCGGAAACACAAACAAAGTTGAGATCGGTGTTCGATTCGACCCTACGGGATCTGGAAGACCCCTCCCCAAAAACCCGACGTGGAGGGTATCACAATACCTTCTTTAAGGAAGTTAACAATGTCGTTTGAATTTTTTCTCTACGTTAAAAAATGGATTTATAATGATTTTTTAAACTTTCGGGGTGGGGGAGGTTGACGTCATTGGAGTACACGCTCTCTCTCTCTCCCCCTCCCTCTCCCCCTCTCTTTCTCTGCGTGGGGTTCCCTCACTACAATTTCTTTGCTAGTCTATTATGATCTCTTTTTTAACCTTGCATCTAAGATAATTAGGAGTATCTTCGCCATTTTGGAAAATTTAAGGAAGGTTACGAAAATTTAAAAAAAAATTCCTCGCCATTGCAAAAGTCAGTAAACGCGAATTGATGACGTTTTCTCCAATGGCGCCAAGTCCACTCGCCTATAAATAAGCTCTCATCCACAATACAAAAAGTAAATTTTAAATTTAAAAAAGTTTATCGATCGCACCTCACAAGCTAAAAAAGTTATTCATAAAGGCGGGAACTTTTTAAATCACAGTTATAATCACAGGAGGTTTTATTTCGAGGTGAAACATTGCTGCCAACTACATTAGAAAAAATATCCCCTTTTTTAAGATAGTGTTCTGAAGCGCGGTACTTAGTCGATCAATTTTGTTAATTTTGACTTAAAAAAGGAGGTAAATTTGAAAATGAAGGTTTGATGTCGCTTAAATTGACCTGGATGAAAGTATTTAGTGCTCGAATTAAGATGGTAATTGAGTCTTTGATAGAATCCTTTGTTAGAGTGGAAAATAAATTGTCGTTTTCTGGTTCGGCGTGGCCGTATTTTGAAAGCGTTTTGAGGGAAGAAGGCAGCCCCTCGGGCGTGAGGATTATAAGAGGTCTCGAAGGTTAAAGGGGGAGGAACGGCTCGAAATTACCATAACAAACTCGAGTCGCAATTAAGATTCATAAACAAGGGTGTAATATGTAAGCATTAAAGTATCAAAGAGTTTACCAGTCGACCGGCCTGGGAAGAAGGATTAAGGAGAGAAATTTCGGGGCGGCAGCCTGTATTGTCTTCATAGTCTCGCCTCTTTTGGAGTTTACCTACATCACTTGATTACTTCCTCGGATTTCCCACTCAAGAAATAACTTGAAAAGCCACTCTTGGAGCAACTCTGGAAACTGGAGGGCGAACTTTACTTCGACAATTAGAAAAGTGTTAATCAAGCTTTTCTCTAATTTACTACTCTTAACTTTAATCTTGAGTATTCGCCGATATAAATTAAAATATACCGGCGACTCTTGAGCACAAAAAATTCGCTGCCACCAGTTAGAAAAGTAAACACGCAAGAAAAGTACCTTTAAAGAATTACTTTCCGCCATTTTGAATTTCATAAAAAAAAATTCTTACGAAGTCCTAACGACTAAGATTTCTATGACTTTTATAACACCTTCAAACCCTTAAAGAACAAAAATAAGGGATGGGGAAGACAAATTATTCTTCTCGAGAAATTTTTTTTTTCTTCCCCTCTTTTTTCAAGTGAGAGGTTGAAGGGATGTTGGTACATAATGGCATCGTTTTGTCCATGTTACACCTACACCGAAGGCGTACTTTTGTAAGAGGCTGAAATAAAAGTTGGAAAACTTAAAATTAAGTGTTAACACATTATCCAAACTTTTTTTCTCAGAGGCCTTTGAGTTTCCTTTTCATCTCACTGGAAGGTATTAAAGGCCGGAAAAATAAACAGAAGCCCTATTAGCTCTCTATCTAAAAAATTGCCTTTAGTCTTATAGATTGCCTTTTCAAATCATTATAATTTATAAAAAAAAAAGCTTTATTTTTTCTTCCTAGATCCCCTAAGCTTAACAGCTATAAGTCGGATTTTCTGCTTCAGAGATCAGGATAAGATTATAACGATGGCTATGTTAAATCCATATTAAAGTACAATATTAATAGCAACATAACAATATAATGATACAAAGTTCATGTTAGAAGATAAAAATACATTTTAGAGCCAGAGAAAACTGTGATTATTGCGCTAAAAGAAGGGGAACTTTTTTTTTTTACTGTTTTTATTCGTTATTTTTCGCGGTTTTTTGGCCAAATTGGTTAGATTTCAAGGCGCTTTCGTTATTAAATTCCTTAAAGAAGCTATTGTGATACCCTCCACGTCGGGTTGTTGGGGGGTCTTCCAGACCCCGTAGGGTAAATTCGAATATTGATCTTTACCGATCACAACTTTGTCTGTGGTGCCGGCCGGCCGTCCGCAGAATTTTTTTTTTTCGGAACGCTTTACGGCCTCAGTTTTCATCCGATTTTCACCAAATTTTCACACAAATTTCATTAGCCGGTGAAGAAGAATGAAACGAGGGCGATTTTTGAATTTCGAAAAAATGGCGGAGATATGTCTGTTTAAAATTTTAAAAAACTCGCTGCGGCCGAACCATTAATCTGATTTTCACCAAATTTTCATCAATTACTCCTTATATTTTTTAAGAATTTTTGGTGTAAAAAATTGCCACTTTTTAATTATCATTTTTTTAGTAGGGAGAAATTTTTATACTTCTACCATTTACGAGAGGCACATCCGTAGGCCAAAGAGCCCATTATTTCTACCTTGGCATTTTCGAAAAAAAAGTACTTAAAAAAATTTTCCGAAAAAAAAAAAAAAAAATAGAAACCCGGAAAAATTTTCGAAAAAAAAAACCGGAAAATTTTTCGGACAATTTTTCAAAAATAAACTTATAAAATTTTTCGAAAAAACAAACTTGGAAAATTCTCCTTTATACTTTCCCTCCCTTATACTTCCCTATCCGTTATACTTCACCCTCTGTTATACTACCACTTACTTAAACTTCCCCCTCCCATATACTTCTCCTAACTTATACTTCCCCCTCCCATATATTTCCCACTCCGTTATACTTCCCCTCCCATAACTTCTTTCTACGTTTTACTTCCCCTCCGTTATACTTCCCCCTCCCATATAGATTCTTCTCTTTAAGGAAGTTTTCGTTGGAAGCTCTTCAAACCAGTACTTTTTTTTAGTAGGGAGAAATTTCATACTTCTACCCATGACAATTAGAAAAATTTTCGAAAAAAAAAATCGAAAAAAAGGAAAACCAGGAAAATTTCTGAAAAAAAAACTTAGAAAATTTTTCGGAAAAAAAAAACTAGGAAAATTTTTCGAATAAAAATAAAAACTTCCCCCTTTCTTATTCTTCCCCTCCTTTATACTTTCCCTCCCTTCGTTATACTTTCGTTCCATTATACTTCCCTCTCCGTTTTACGTCCCCTCCGTTATACTTCCCCATCCCATATACTTCCCCCTCCTATATGTTACTTCTCTTTAAGGAAGTATTCGTTGGAAGCTCTCCAAACCAGTACTTTTTTCCACACAATTCGTTTTTTTTCCCCTTTTCTTCACTTTCAATTAATTTTTGGGGGTTTTGGGGGTTTTAGGTACTTTTAGTCAGAAACCAGGATTTATTAAGATGTAATTGTGATACCCTCCACGTCTTTGGGGAAGGGCCTTCCAGACCCCGGGGGTCAAATCGAATATCGATCTTTACCGATCTCAACATTGTCTGTCGTTCCCTCGGGCCGTATTTTTTAACCTCTCCGGAATGAAAAAAACGCTGCCACCAAGTTTACCAATAATTTCTCTGGGATTACATTATTAACAGATTGCCTTAGTTCTTCCGGTAGATTCAATGTTGCCAATTTTTTTAGAAATAATAGGAAAATCGCAAAATTCGAACTCTACAGCCCGACGGAAACAGAAAGATCTTCGAGCACTTTCATGCTAACATTTTCTTTTCCTAGATATAACAAGATCATATTAAAAAAGAAATTATAAACTCAGTAAATAAGTTAAATCAACTGTTCAGTACAAATTAAGTGTTTCAACAGCTCGAAAAATAAAGATTTTTTCCTCTTTTTTTGCGGACATAATGGCTGTTAAATTGTTTAGAGACTGGGCAAAAGGTAACCACTTGCGAAGCGTTTGCTTTGCATTAACAACGAGAGTACCTACAACCTGTACGTCTAGCGGGAGGATGAAGAAGAGGGGGTGGATGGTAGAATAGCAAACATCAGCCACCTCCCTTCATGATGCTCTATATACGTAAACCCTAATGACCGCTCTTATTTCAGCCACCCCCCATCTCCCTTTATTTTCGCTATACAAACTACCAAACTTTCTCGGTAAATATATGGATTTATTTTTATGAGGGTATTAACTTGGAGCGAGTTATTTTTGGAATGTTTTTCCCTAATAAATGTTTATTTTGACTTGGTAAAGTTTAAACATATTATTTTAATCATATTCAAACATAATTTTAATGAACAAAAAAATCCTGTAACTGCGAGCCAACACGAAAAACGGAGTCTCCACTTCAATATTTTGGTCTTGAAAAAAAGAAGCAGAATGCGAAAAAGATTTGAAAATAAGGTCGGTTTCGGTTTCCTAACCATTCGCGTGACTCTAAGTGAGACATTATATCCCCAGAAGAGGAGTAACGTGCTAACGGCTGTTATCAAACCAAACTGGCTTTAAACGCACAACGTGACTAACATATCCGTGGGTTTTGTGTAACAAATAGATTTTATTATTTCACGTCTAACCTAAACTGCCTCATTAATCATTTTACCTCTAATGCCGTACACGGAGATAATTTAAGAACTTCTTATCCGGATTCAAGGGTCGGAAAAGACCCAGCAAGTCAGGAACCCTTCAATACTTCCGATCTCACGGTTTAACTTATTTTTTTAGGAAAGAAATCCCTGATTTTTTCCGGATTTCAAAGCGTTTTTAACGGTTTCTTGCCCAAAAATTTCCAATTTTCATAGTCCACAAAATCCCCGGGACCCATTTTCTTGATTTTTTGGTGAAGAAAACTTCCTTTTATATTTCTGTGATGTTTCTCAGAGTTTTTCGCCCAAGCAACAAACATTTTATTAAATTTAGGGTCGTTGATCTTGTTTTTTCATGCAAAAAAATCCCTTTTGCACCGATTTTTAATTGTTCCCTCAGTTTCTTCCCCTGGAAAACACATTTTTAATTAAATTTGGCGTTTTCCCTCAGGATAAAAACTAAAGAATACTAAAAAAAAAAAAAAATACAGGTAAGCATAGAAGAAAAATGTAGGAGGGGGAAGTATAATGGAGGGGAAGTATAACGGAGGGTAAGTACAACGGAGGGGAAGAGTAAAGGAGGGGAAGTATAACGGAGTGGGAAGCATAACGTAGAGGGACGTATAACGGAGGGGGAAGTTTTTTGTTTTCGAAAAATTTTCCAACGTTATTTTTTTTAATTTTCCGAGTTTTTTTTTCAAAATATTTTTTAAGGTCTTTTTCTTCGAAAAATTATTTAAGTGTCAAGGTAGAAATAATAGGCTCTTTGGCCTAGGGATCTGTCTCTCGTAACGGGTGGAAGTATGAAATTCCTCCCTGCTAAAAAAAAAGTAATAATTAAAAACTGACAATTTTTTTTACACTAAAAATGTGGAAAAATATAAGGAAATATAAGGAAAAATAATAAATATATATAAAAAATATAATAACATTAATGAAAATTTGGTGAAAATCGGACAATCGGTTAGGCTGCAGCGCAGTTTTTAAAATTACAAACGTGCATATCTCCGCCATTTTTTCGAAATTCAAAAATCGCCCTCGTTAGTTTTTTGTTCACCGACTAATGAAAATTTGGTGAAAATCGGTTGAAACTGTGGCCGTAAAGTGTTCCGGAAAAAAATGCTACGGACGGCCGGTACCACAGACGAAGTTGTGATCGGTGAAGATCAATATTCGATTTGACCCTCCGGGATCCCCAAAAACCCGACGTGGAGGGTATCACAATAACTTGTTCAGGGAAGTTGAAATTTAGGCAAGAGTGACATTTATAGCCCAAGGAAAACCGTTTGCCCCTGATTTTTATGAATTTTCCTCAGTTTTTCGCCAAGGAGCCTATTTTTCCGCTCATTCTTTGATTCTAAATTTTTCTAAAAATTCACCGGGTTCTCGGAATTTTTCTATGGAAACAGAAAAGCATTAGAAAATTTGTCAGATTCTTTTTTTCTTTTTTATTTATTATTTTTATTGTTTTTTATTATTATTAACTTAAAGATTAAGTTAAAAAGAGGGGAAAGAATCAATGCTCCGTAGATTAAGGAGGGTGTAAACTTAAGGTGGAAAATTGGGGTGAATTACTTTGGAAAAGGAAAAGGGTCGCTTCTTTTTCCCTTCGACCTGTTAAAATTAAAGCTTGAGCCTTTTTAACTGCCGGGACGCTCCTATCTTTACGGCCCATTTAAAGGATAGCGGTTATTCCGCTGCACATCCGACAAGCCGTTTGAATAAAAAGGAAACAACCTCTTAAAAAAGAGGTTTTAACACGAAATTATTAAATAAGTTAATATTATTAGAAGGGAAGGAGTTAAATTTAATGGTAATTTGACTCCTTGGAACTTAATCTTGTATTAAGTCATACTGTGTTCAGGTTAATACCTCAAATTGAATCCAGGAAGAGAGTAAGAGGTCGTCTACCTGTAAATGGCTCCTTTTCCACCCCTTCCCTTTTGTTAATTGGAGTCAGCGGTCTTAATATTAATGATATGACATCGGACACTGAGGGGTGGGCTTAGTGAACATTCATGTAAAGTAGTGATCCGTGAATTAGTCTCGGGTTCCCTTGGGTCAAAACCCCTTGTCCATTAGGACTTATCTCGCCTTTCACCAGCAGAGAGATTCAAATCTTATACGGGCCTATTGTGGATGAAGAAAAATGACAATGGGGGGAAAAAATCTCATTAGAGGAAACTATTTAAAGTTGGTTCCTAGACGGTAGATGGTACTGTCTTAGGATTGGACCTTCGGCGCTGATAAGACGTCTTCGTGACTTGGAACAGTTCGCCATTGATCTCTTTTCCACTTGTATTTACAGCCTAGTTCAAAATCAAAGGGGTGAAACAGGTTTAAATTAGAACGGGTGAATCACTTATCTATTTAAGAAGTACTAGTCTGGAGCTCGCCCCGACGGTTTTTTTTTTTTTTGACGGAGGGGTGTCCCTCTCGACCGTGGTTAACATATGCTCATTTCTCCCTTCTTTTTTAAAAGTTTTTTCTGTCAAAAATTCTTAAAAAATGTAAGGAGTATCAGGTGAAAATCGGACCAATGGTAAGGCGGTAGTTTTTAAAACTTCAAAATAGTTTTCGAAAATTTAATTTTCAACCACCCTGGAAGAATGCATGAAAATTTGGAAAAAGTCGGTTTTATAAAAATTTTAAGGTTGAAAAAATGGACCGTCTGCCCCCTCGATGGCCCTCTCGACACCGGTAAAAGTCTATCATTTTCCCCTACTTTTTATCTCTTTTCCACTTGTATTTACAGCTTAGTTCAAAATCAAAGGGGTGAAAAAGGTTTAAATTTGAACGGGTGAATCACTTATCTATTTAAGAAGTACTAGTCTGGAGCTCGCCCCGACGGTATTTTTTGACGGAGGGGTGCCCCTCTCCACCGAGGTTAACATATCCTCATTTCTCTCTTCTTTTTTAAAAAGTTTTTTCTGTCAAAAATTTTGAAAAATGTAAGGAGTATTAGGTCAGGTGAAAATCGGACCAATGGTAAGGCGGTAGTTATTAAAACTTCAAAATAGTTTTCGAAAATTTCATTTTCAACCACCCTGGAAGAATGCATGAAAATTTGGTAAAAGTCGGTTTTATGAAAATTTTTAGGTAGAAAAATGGACCGTCTGCCCTCTCGATGGCCCTCTCGACACCGGTAAAAATCTATAATTTTTCCCTACTTTTTGATCTCTTTTCCGCTTGTATTTACAGCTTAGTTCTAGATCAAAGGGGTGAAAAAAGGTTTAAATTTGAACAGGTGAATCACTTATCTATTTAAGAAGTACCTACTAGTCTGGAGTTGGCCCCGACGGTTTTTTTTGGCGGAGGGGTGTCCCTCTCGACCGTGGTGGACATTTCCACATTTCTCCCTACTTTTTTAAAATGTTTTTTCAGTCAAAAATTCTTGAAAAATGTAAGGAGTATTAGGTCAAAAGTTTGTGAAAATCGGACCAATGGTACGGCAGCAGTTTTTAAAACTTCAAAAGGATGTCTCAAAAATTTCTTTTCAACCACCCTAAAGAACGCAAGAAAATTTGGTATAAGTCAGTTAATTTTAGGTAGAAAAATGGACCGCCTGCCCTTTCGATGGCCCTCTCGACACCAGTAAAAGTCTATCATTTTTCCCTACTTTTTGATACAAAAGGAGTATTTGGTTTTAATCGGTAGGAAACTGGCCGTCAATTGCTACGGCCGGCCGGAACCACAGACGAAGAGAGATCCAGAGAGACCCTTCCCCAAAAACCAGTCACGGAGGGTAAAACAATAACTTCTTTAAGGTAAAAAAATTTGAAGTCAAACCGATAAATTGGAAGCCGTGGAAATAGGAAGGGAGTTAGTTCCAGTTAGAAAGTTGCCTCGGAGTTAACGGCCACCAGTTACGAAATAGTTACTTAATTAACTTGTTTAGTCTCCTATATTTCCCACACGAGCCCTAAACCAAACATCCCCGAACCTCCCAACATTCATACTAATGTTTATTGTCTTGGGGGATGCAAAATGGTTGACTAATAGTCCTTTAAATGGACTATTAAACCCCTCAAATCTTTAAATTTTTTTTACACAGCATAATTGATTTATTTGTCTAGTATGTTGGGTCATTTTAGCGCTAGCAATAAACCAAAAGGGCCCTGGAAAAGGGCCAGAGATAAGGGACTGAGAAGACTGTCTGTTCTAACGGAGGAGCCGGAGGCCCTCTTTGTTTGAGTTATGTTCGACCGAGGTCCTCGTTAGGGCTCTCTCAGGGGCCTTAGATCAAACCCACTTCCAACACAACTAGCCAATCTAACAGCCCAAACATTATTTGATTTATTTTAAACAGCTATCATAAAAAGAGCGTCAATCAACACATTTTATTGTCATATTTATGGGTGTAAATTGTTTTCCCTCATCGAAATGGAGGGAGAAAAAGAATGCCGCCAAGGGGAGCTTCGAAAACTGGGATAGAGCGGTGGCTAGTCCGATTATTATTTATGCGCGTAAATCAGCTCCCACGGTTAGATTTAGGAAACTCCCGAAAATAGAAAAACAAACAAAAACCCAATAACAGAATAATGCCACCAAGGGGAGCTTCGAAAATTGGGATAAGAGTACTGGCTAGTCCGATCATTATTTTTGCGAGTAAATCAGTTCTCACGGTTAGATTTAGGGAACTCCCGAAATAGAAAAACGAACAAAAACCCAATAACGGAATAATGCCACCACCAAGGGGAGCTTCGAAAACTGGGATAAGATCGGTGGCTAGTCCAAATATTATTTATGCGCGTAAATCAGTTCCCACAGCGAGATTTAGGAAACTCCCGAAAAGAAAAAAACAAACAAAAACCCAATAACAGAATAATGCCACCAAGGGGAGCTTCGAAAACTGGGATAAGAGCATTGGCTAGTCCGATTATTATTTATGTGCGTAAATCAGTTATCACAGCGAGATTTAGGAAACGCGCGAAAACAGAAAAACGAACAAAAACCCAATAACAAAATAATGCCACCAAGGGGAGCTTCGAAAACAGGGATAAGAGCAGTGGCTTGTCCAAGTATTATTTATGCGCGTAAATCAGTTCCGAGAGCGAGATATACGTAACGCCCGAAAACAGAAAAACGCACAAAAACCCAATATCAAATACAATGCCACCAAGGGGAGCTTCGAAAACTGGGATAAGAGCATTGGCTAGTCCGATTATTATTTATGCGCGTAAATCACTTCCCACAGCGAGATTTAGGAAACGTGCGAAAACAGAAATCCGAACAAAAACCCAATAACAAAATAATGCCACCAAGGGGAGCTTCGAAAACAGGGATAAGAGCAGTGGCTTGTCCAAGTATTATTTATGCGCGTAAATCAGTTCCGAGATATAGGAAACGCCCGAAAACAGAAAAACACACAAAAACCCAATATCAAATATAATGCCACCAAGGGGAGCTTCGAAAACTGGGATAAGAGCATAGGCTAGTCCGATTATTATTTTGCGTGTAAATCAGTTCCCACAGCGAGATTTAGGAAACGCTCGAAAACAGAAAAACGAACAAAAACCCAATAACAAAATAATGCCACCAAGGGGAGCTTCGAAAACTGGGATAAGAGCAGTGGCTAGTCGGAGTATTTATTTATGCGCGTAATTCAGTTCCTACAGCGAGATTAAGGTAACGCCCGAAAACATAAAAACGCACAAAAACCCAATATCAAAGATAATGCCACCAAGGGGAGCTTCGAAAACTTGGATAAGAACAGTGGCTAGTCCGAATATTATTTATGTGCGTAAATCAGTTCCCACAGCGAGATTCAGGAAACTCTCGAAAATATAAAAACGAACAAAAACCCAATAACAGAATAATACCACCAAGGGGAGCTTCGAAAACTGGGATAAGAGCATTGGCTAGTCCGATTATTATTTATGCGTGTAAATCAGTTCCCACAGCGAAAATTAGGAAACGCGCGAAAACAGAAAAACGAACAAAAACCCAATAACAAAATAATGCCACCAAGGGGAGCTTCGAAAACTTGGATAAGAACAGTGGCTAGTCCGAATATTATTTATGTGCGTAAATCAGTTCCCACAGCGAGATTCAGGAAACTCTCGAAAATATAAAAACGAACAAAAACCCAATAACAGAATAATACCACCAAGGGGAGCTTCGAAAACTGGGATAAGAGCATTGGCTAGTCCGATTATTATTTATGCGTGTAAATCAGTTCCCACAGCGAAAATTAGGAAACGCGCGAAAACAGAAAAACGAACAAAAACCCAATAACAAAATAATGCCACCAAGGGGAGCTTCGAAAACTGGGATAAGAGCAGTGGCTAGTTGGAGTAATTATTTATGCGCGTAATTCAGTTCCCACACCGCGATTTAGGTAACGCCCGAAAACAGAAAAACGCACAAAAACCTATTAACAAAATAATGCCACCAAGAGGAGCTTCGAAAACTCGGATAAGAGCAGTGGCTAGTTATAGTATATATTTATGCGCATAATTCAATTCCCACAGCGATATATAGATAACTCCCTAAAACATAAAACCGAACAAAAACCCAATTACAAAAGAATGCCACCAAGGGGAGCTTCGAAAACTGGGATAAGAGCTGTGGCTAGTTGGAGTAATTATTTATGCGCGTAAATCAGTTCCCACAGCGAGATTAAGGAAACGCCCGAAAACAGAAAAACGCACAAAACCCAATAACAAAATAATGCCACCAAGGGGAGCTTCGAAAACTGAGATAAGAGCAGTGGCTTGTCCAAGTATTATTTATGCGCGTAAATCGGTTCCCACAGCGAGATTTAGGAAATTCTCAAAATAGAAAAACGAACAAAAACCCTATAACAGAATAATACCACCAAGGGGAGCTTCGAAAACAGGGATAAAAGCAGTGGCTTGTTCAAGTATTATTTATGCGCGTAAATCAGTTCCGACAGCGAGATATAGGTAACGCCCGAAAACAGAAAAACGCACAAAAACCCAATGTCAAGTATAATGCCACCAAGGGGAGCTTCAAAAACTGGGATAAGAGCATTGGCTAGTCCGATTATTATTTATGCGCGTAAATCAGTTCCCACAGCGAGGTTTAGGAAACGCGCGAAAACAAAAACGCAATAACAAAATAATGCCACCAAGGGGAGCTTCGAAAACTCGGATAAGAGCAGTGGCTAGTCGGAGTATTTATTTATGCGCGTAATTCAGTTCCCACAGCGCGATTTAGGTAACGCCCGAAAACAGAAAAACGCACAAAAAACCCAATAACAAAATAATGCCACCAAGGAGAGCTTTGAAAACTAGGGTACTGAAAATTCAAGTCCAAGTATAATAGAGGAAAATAAATAAAATGTTAGATATTGTCCGCGTTAAAAAAAGGCTGGGGTTTGAAAATTGACTAGGACAACAAGCTTGTACTAAGTGGGAGGTGCGGCGTCGGTAAAGGGGGCGGACGAGAAGGGCTACGGTGCCTGTTTTCTTTGAGATAAAAGCGAAAGTCATAAAAATAACACGACTTCCCATCCTCAGACAATCCTCGGGTATTAGCGTCAAGATTCAGCTGGATAAAAGGCTCCTTGGGGCCTCCTTTTTTATTCAAGATAATAAAATCCCACCCCTCACACATTTCCCTTTTTTTTTAAATCTTCCTTTAACGATTCTTTAGAAAACCGACAATTAAAAATTACATTTTTTAGTTTCAGGAAAACTTAATTTATCACAGAAACTCTCCAAACTTCTCAACTTGGGGGAGTTAGACGAATAATCAAAATTTCATCTAAACGAAGGGTAAGGTAATCAAGGGGTTGAGGAAGTAGAAATCGGGCCTAATAATTTTCAAACTGAAGTTTTCACTTCTTTGTTTCATAGATTGACTTAAAAAAAATATTATTTTTCATTATTTTAACATAAAACCGTAGCCTCATGAAAGCTACCTCAATGTCAACCTGTCTTCCTGGATTGCAAAACAATAAAACGTACTGGTTTGAAGAGCTTCCAACGAAAACTTCCTTAGAGAGAAGTAACATATTGGAGGGGGATATATAGGGGGGGGGAGTATAACGGAGGGGACGTACAACGGATGGGGAAGTATATGGGAGGGGGAAGTATAACAGAGGGAGAAGTATAACAGAGGGAGAAGTATAACGGAGTGGGAAGTATAAGGGATATAAACGTATAACAAGGGGAGGTTTTTTTTCAAATAATTTTCCGAGTTTATTTTTTTTTTTTTTTTTTGTGAAAAATTTTCCGGGATTTCTTTTTCAAATTTGCGCTTTTTTTTCTGAAAAATTTTTTTAGTTCTTTTTTTTCGAAAATTTTTCTGAGTGTCAAGGTAAAAAAAATTTGCCAAGTTTTTTACGAAAAATTTTCCGGTTTTTTTCGAAAAATTTTCTAAGTTTTTTTTTTCGAATTTTCCTTTTTTTTCTTTTCTTTTTTTTTTCTTTGAACAATTTTTATGTTCTTTTTTTGAAAATTTTTTTAAGTGCAAAGGTAGAAATAATGGGCTCTTTGGCCTACGGATGTGCCTCTCGTAATGGGTAGAAGTATAAAATTTCTCCCTACTAAAAAAAAAAATTAAAAATTAAAAAAAAAAAATCAAAAAGTGACAATTTTTTTTCACCAAAAATTCTTAAAAATATGAGGAGTAATTAGTGAAAATCTGGTGAAAATCGGATTAACGGTTCGGCCGCAGCGAATTTTTTAAAATTTCAAACAGACATACATATCCCCGCCATTTTTTCGAAATTCAAAAATCGCCCTCGTTTGATTCTTCTTCACCGGCTAAAGAAATTTGTGTGAAAATTTGGTGAAAATCGGATGAAAACTGTGGCCGTAAAGTGTTCCGGAAAAATGCTACGGACGGCCGGAACCACAGACAAAGTTGAGATCGGTAAAGATCAATATTCGATTTGACCCTCCGGGGTCTGGAAGACCCTTCCCCAAAAACCCGACGTCGAGGGTATCGCAATAACTTCTTTAAGGAAGTTAAAAAAAACCAATAAAAACTCGATTGGCGCAATGTGATGTACGCAAGTGTGAACATATTTTTGAAGATTTAAGGATGAAAGATTTTTCTTAATTTTGGAGTAATTAGGGGCTTATTTATGTTGACTTTACGACGTAATATGTTTAGCGTTAACGTAAAAGAAAGTAGGGTGGGTGAAAAAGTTGGAAGAAGTTTCTTTATCTCCGAGTCAAAGAGGTGTGCACAGTGATTTACACCTCCTGCAATCTGTGGGCTTAGGAGAGAGGGCACGTAGTCGACAATTATTTCTCTGTTAGGCCTGTAAAGAGCGCTTGTGAAAGTCGGGGGTTGAAAACAAATGTATAAACCATACCTCGGGAGAACACAGATGCTGGATACACTTTGCCAAACTCCCCCCTTCCTCATCTGCGCAATTTCTTACGTTAGACGTCTAGAACCCCAAGGGTGGAAAAGAAGGGTAGGAAAAAAAGGAGGGAGAATATCAAAGATACTGCCTCCCTTTCTCAACGTCAACCTCGCGACACTTTATTAAATTTATCCACCTCCCCTCTCCGTCCTACACCCACAACAGGACGCATTCTTCAAGGTCTCACTCTCTACCCAATATTTTACTCTTTTTTTTCCCCCCAAGTGCTATTTTAACACTCTAGATTTTTCATAAAATATCTTTTCAAAAATCAAGTTTATTAACTTGTTAACAGTCGGAAGGTTTACTTCCAAAAGGCGAAAAAAAACCGTCATTCGATCCCAAAAAATAATCTGCAGAAAAGTGCTAGTTTGAAGAGTTTTCAACGAAAACTTCCTTAAAAGAGAAGTAAAAAATATAGTATCGGGAAGTATAACGGAGGGGGAAGTATAAAGGAGATGAAGTATAAGGAGGGGTAGTATAAGGGAGGGGGAAGTATAACGGAGTGGGAAGTATTTTTTTTTCGGTTCTAAGTTGTTTTTTCTTCTCAAAAATTTTTCAAGTTTTTTTTTTCGTTCAAACAAATTTTCCGAGTTTTTTTTTGTCGAAAAATCTCCCTCGTTAGTTTCTTGTTCACCAACTAAAGAAAATATGGTGGAAATCGGTTGAAAACTGTGGCCGCAAAAAAAAATGCTACGGCCGGCCGGCACCACAGACAAAGTTGAGATCGATATTCGATACGAATACTTCCTTAAAGAGAAGTAACAATATAGGAGGGGAAGTATAACAGAGGGGGAAGTAAAACGAAGGGGAGTATAAGGGAACGAAAGTATAACGAAGGGAGGAAAGTATAAAGGAGGGGGAAGTATAAGGGAGTGGAAGTATAAGGAATGGGAAGTATAAGGGAGGGGGAAGTTTTTTTGTTTTTGTTTTCGAAAAATTTTCCAAGTTTGTTATTTCGAAAAAATTCTAAGATTTTTCAAGATATTTTCTGTTATTTTTTTGAAAAATTTTCCGGTTTTTTTTTTAATTTTCTAAGCTCTTTTTTCGAAAATTCAAGTGTCAAGGTAGAAATAATTGGCTCTTTGGCCTACGGATGAGCCTCGTGTATTGGGTAGAAGTATGAAATTTCTCCCTACTAAAAAATAAATAATTATTACAAAGTGGCGATTTTTTTACATTAAAAATTCGTAAAAAATATAAGGAGTAATTTGGTGAAAATTTGGTGAAAATCGGACCAACGGGCCGTAGCGATTTTTTTAAAATTTCAAACAGACATATCTCCGCCATTTTTTCGAAATTCAAAAATCGCCCTCGTTAGTTTCTTCTTCACCGGCTAAAGTAATTTGTGTGAAAATTTGGTGAAAATCGGATGAAAACTGTGGCCGTAAAGTGTTCCGCTAAAAAATTCTACGGCCGGCCGGCACCACAGACAAAGTTGAGAGCGGTAAAGATCAATATTTGATTTGACCCTCCAGGATCTGGAAGACCCTTCCCCAAAAACCCGACGTGGATACCACAATAACTTCTTTACGTAAGTTAAAAATTTTAGGCAAAAAGTTTTATATTTTCCGAACTTTTTTCGGAAAACTGATCCCAGCGCCTTGTAGATATTGCCAAAATAAAAAGAACCAGCTTTTGTAAAAAGTTTTCCTATGATTTTTAGTGTTCAAATATAGGAAACTAATTTTAGGGGCGAAAGTGCTACGATCTTTTATATTTGAAACAAAATGTTTCGTAGCTACGAATCCCCCTTAAGTCCTGAGTATTTGAACCTCCTTGAATCATCTTTCAGATTAACGTTTTTTGCTTTGAAATAGAATGATTTCTAGGCTCTCAGAAAAAAATAAATTATTTATTGTTGTTTAAAATGACAAAAGTTGTTTATTCTAAATAATTCAAAACGCTTTATAAAAAAGGACAAAAGTGAGCGTTCGACCTGACAAAAGCTGTCGATAACGCGGCCTGAAATTAATTGTCAACCTTAGAAAACGTCTTTGCCAAAAACGAAACGTTTTTCCCTCCCCCAAACGCGATAAAAATTTCCAAGTGCCAAAGTGTAAAATGGAACTGTGAAAAATCGAGAATCGATTTCATCAACAAAAATGGATCGCACGACTTGAATGAATAAATAAACTAATCGTGTCAACATCGAAGGGACTGAAGAAGAAATTAGTCAACGTCCTCAAAGACACGATAACAACAAAAATAAAAAATCCTTTCTTTTTTTTAAATAATACACACGCTCCCATCTTTTATTAAACTTTGTTTGTCCAAGTCATTTTAAACCGGTCGATAAAAAGAGAAGAGAGTTACTTTTTTTTTTACTCGAATGTAATTATATTCATAAAGAGCCTTTTATGTCGCTAATGTAATTAGAGCTGTTCAACAAAAAAGCTAAATTAATATTACCTTTTTAATATTCATTAAAACGAATCATCATAGAGATATTTAAAACCTTAGAAAAACGTTATAATGTTACATTTTTTAAGTAATAATTATCCCGTCCCACTTGGCAAAATGTCAAAATTAAATATGGGATAAAATGTCAAATGTGTCCACAAAAAAAAAAAGCCTTTGATTTTTTAACACTAAAAATTATTAAAAGTACTTATTTGACGAGCTTATAATATAGCTTATATATAGCTTATATATAGCTTATAAAATATAGGAGGGGAAGTATAATAGAGGGGGAAGTAAAACGAAGGGGAGTATAAGGGAACGAAAGTATAACCAAGGGAGGGAAAGTATAAAGGAGGGGGAAGTATAGGGGAGGGGAAGTATAAGGATTGGAAAGTTTAAGGGAGGGGTAATTTTTTTTTTCGAAAAATTTTTCAAGTTTGTTTTTTCGAAAAAATTTCTAAGATTTTGCAAGAAATTTTCTGTTATTTTTTTGAAAAATTTTCCGATTTTTTTTTTAATTTTCTAAGCTAATTTTTCGAAAAATTTTTTAATTGTCAAAGTAGCAATAATTTGGCTCTTAACAGAAAATTTCTTGCAAAATCTTAGAAATTTTTTCGAAAAAACAAACTTAAAAATTTTTCGAAAAAAAAAATTGCCCCTCCCTTATACTTCCCAATCCTTATACTTCCCCTCCCCTATACTTCCCCCTCCTTTATACTTTCCCTCCCTTGGGTATACTTTTAAGCTTTTTTTTTTTCGACAATGCAAGTGTCAAGGTAGAAATAATTGGCTCTTTGGCCTACGGATGAGCCTCTCGTAATGGGTAGAAGTATGAAATTTCTCCCTACTAAAAAATAAATTATTATTACAAAGTGGCGATTTTTTTTACTTTAAAAAATATAAGGAGTTATTGGTGAAAATTTGGTGAAAATCGGACCAACGGTTCGGCCGCAGCGAATTTTTTTAAAATTTCAAACAGACATATCTCCTATTTTTTCGAAATTCAAAAATCGCCTTCGTTAGTTTCTTCATCACCGGCTAAAGAAATTTGTGTGAAAATTTGGTGAAAATCGGATGAAAACTGTGGCCGTAAAGTGTTCCGGAAAAAATACCACGGCCGGCCGGCACCACAGACAAAGTTGAGATCGGTAAAGATGAATATTCGATTTGACCCTCCGGGGTCTGGGAGACCCTTCCCAAAAACCCGACGTCGAGGGTATCACAATAACTTCTTTACGGAAGTTAAAAAGAGAAATGGGAAGAAAATAGTACGTCAAATTTTCTTAGAAGAGGAAAACTCCTAAAAATTGTATTTTTGGGCCAAAAACCAAGGAAAACGCAGGAAAATCTACTATAAAAGGAGTCTGTAACCAAAAATGTATAAATTGTTGCAGAAAAATCGTGCAAAAAGGGTGTTTTTGGGGGAAATTCCGTAGAAATTGGATTGATTGAGACTATGGAAGAAAAAGAAGAATAAGAAAGAAAAAATATATTTCTTCTACGAAGAAAAACTCCAGAAAATTGGGTGATCCGGAAAAAAATCTGGCGAAGGACGGCCGTACTGCCGGCACTAATGACGAACTTATAAATTTTTTTCCAAGCCATTTTCAAACACTCTTCGTAAGAAGGTATCAAAATAACTTCATTTTTGAGGAAATAAAGAAATAAAATTTAGCCTATGGGGTCTAAAAAAGCATGGAGGGTATCACACATCCAACATCCAAAAACGTTTTTCTTCCGAGAATTTTCATTTTTTTTTCTCTCTTTTGAATATTTAAATATTTATGAAAGGTCACAAAATTTTTTTTTAAATTTCCTTTTTTTAAAAAAAAAAAAAGTCGAACGCCATTAGTTTAATCTATTTTTCCTTATCCAATATCCCTCAGGGTATGTATGACGAATAACCAGAAATTTCAAACGGTCCTCTGATATATTGTTTTGATCCATCAATGCTGACAATGAGTCCGAACAGCTCATACGTCACTTGTCCTCTTTCAAATGGATAACCGAAAGGGAGAGAAAAAAAAATACAGAAGTATCCAAAACTTGTCAAAATATGTCCAAAAAATAGGCGTCGTTTTTTCAAAATATTGATATTTTAAGAAAAATGAGATCGGTTTTTGTATAAGAAAAACATGCTGTGGGTTTATCCATGATAAAATTTGTTGGAAGAAAACAATTTTTATTCTCAGAATCCCGATACAATAATTCGGTTTTGGGATCCGAGCGTCAAAAATAAACTTAGCAACCCTTCGAAAAGTATTAAGTTTTATCTCGTTAAAAAGTAGCTCGAAAAAGTTTTTATGTTTAAGAAGGGATTCCTTTAGGTGGTCATGATTAAGCCATACGGGTTTAGGAGTTTATGTAAATGCGGGAGGGTTATTAGAAGCGGAGTTTGGAACTGTGGATTGGGGACAGTAATGCATCTCTTAAGTCCAATATGGCCAAGTCGTGTAATTCCCTTCCAAGAACAGAGCTTCTATTCTAAACTGATAACATTTGGAGGGTTGCCAATTGACTCTTTTTTCCCCTTTGGATTTTTCCGACCCCCAAACCACAAAAATGCCCCGGCCGGCAAGTTGATTTCTTCAGGACAAAATGAAAGATTCAATAACAAAAAGATTATAAGTTATAACTTTCACTATAGATCCCCCAATTCGATGGTTCACGGGGAAAAAAGTCTTCAGTAAAAAGAACAGAAGGCAGGAACTCGAAACAGAGGCCTTTTTGAAATCAGCTAAAAAGTACTAGTTTGAAGAGCTTCCAACGAAAACTTCGTTAAAGAGAAGTAAAATATAGGAGGGGGAAGTATAACGGAGGGGGAAGTATAAGGGTGGGAAGTATAAAGGAGGAGAAAAACAACGGAGGAGGAAGTATAAAGGAGGGGAAGTATAACGTGGGGGAACTATAACAGAGGAGGAAGTTTAAAGGAGGGGGAAGTATAACGGAGGGAAAGTAAATTTTTGAGTTTTTTCTTCGAAAAATTGTTCAAGTTATTTTTTTTTTCAAAGTTTTCTGTTTAAATTTGAACAGAAAATCAGGATAACTGTGACTGGTTGAAAAAGAAAACTGTTTTCTTTATTTTAAATATTAAGGAAAACAATCACAAAATCAGGTGTTACTTAGAAAAAATTCTTGTTTAAAGAGCTTCCAACGAAAACTTCCTTAAAGAGAAGGAAAAATATAGGAAGGGGGAGTATAACGGAGGGAGAAGTATAAAGGAGGGTAGTATAACGGAGGGGGTATAACGGAGGGGGAAGTACAAAGGAGGGGAAGTATAACGGAGAGGTAATTTTTTCCAAAAAATTTTTGAATTTTTTTTTCGAAAAATTGTGCAATTTTTTTTTCCCAAAATTTTCTGTTTTTTTTTTTTTGCATTTTTTATTTTTTGAAAATTTGTTGGAGTATAAAGGTAGAAATAATGAGATTTTTGCCCAAGGGAGGTCCCTCTCGTAGCGGGTGGAAGTAAGAAATTTCTCCCTACTAAAATGGTAGGTACTTAATGTAAAAAAATTATAATCTTCACAAATTCGAGAAAATATAAGGAGTAATTGGTGAAAATTTGGTAAAAATCGGTTCCAACGGTTTGGCGAATTTTTTAAAATTTCAAACAGTCATATCTCCGCCATTTTTCGGAAATTCAAAAATCGCCCTCGTTAGTTTTTGGTTCACGGACTTAAGAAATTTGATTAAAACCGATTGAAAACTGTGGCTGTAAAGTGTTCCGGAAAAAAATGCTACGGCCGGCCGGCACCACAGACAAAGTTGAGAGCAGTAAAGATCCCCTCCGACGTCTGGAAGACACTTCCCCAAAAACCCGACGTGGAGGGTATCCCAATAACTTCTTTAGGGAAGTTAAAACTGAAGGAAAACTGTCAAAACGAAGAAAAAACCCTGAAAATTCTGTACAAAACATGGCCATTATATTGAGTCCTCAATAATCATGAAAATTTCACAAAATTCAGTAGTATGTTGGAAAAATAAAATTTGTAAAAAGGGTTATGTCGGCCAACAAAGCGAAGAAAACGGTTTTTTTTGTCAAAAGTTTTGTAATGTTAATAAAAGTCTTGAAAAATTGGAAGAAAGTTTTTCGTTTGTTTAAAAGAAGATAAAATCTTTTGATGTTTTAAGGTGTAAAACAGGTGTCAATGATAAAGAGAGCCGCAGGGACAGGAGGCGCTATCTTATCTGGGAAGGAGCCTGGGCTAAGAAGACTTTCCTATCTTCCTGCATGCGGAATTAAATCAAAGGATAGAATCACGCAAGGGGATTCTATCATCACATCTTTAGTCGAAAAGTCGACTTTATTCCATCTCATTTTCCAACTCGATCTTTTACACCCGCCGTTTTCAATTTTGACGGAAATCAATGGGAAGAGAAAAAGGGTTCCGGGGGTCGTTTATTCCTCGGGTAAAAGTTACCGGGGAGGTAATCGTTTGGTATTCGGTCCCCTTCTTTTTTTTTCTTTCACCCTTGAGTTAGTGGACGATCGGAAAATACTTAAGGAACCGTTCCCCGGAGCTGCTCCGTATGTGAGCGAAACTGAGTTGCGGAGGAAAAGAGTATTACTGTTCTTCCTCCACTGTCAGGGGGCGCACAACTCCATTTATATGGAAATCCGTTGGCCCAAGAAAAATCTCCTTTAACTCAGATTTGAGTATAACAGATGTTTTATTCTTATACCTTAGCGACTTTTTTCCAATCTACTACCTTCTTCCACACCAGAATATTTTTCATAAATTACCTATTTTCCTCATCATTTGAGCCTAGCAACATAATATTGTTTATGTAAACTAATAAGCCATTAGCCGTATAAATAAGAAACGTTAATGTCACTCTAAATTAATGTAAATATTAGTGTAATTATTAGTCATATCGGCAAAATTGAATAGGGCCCCGAAATAGAATTTCACTGGGGCGATATTGTGAACCGCAGAAGCCGCTAAGTGCCTTTGCTCCCCCCCCCCCCCCCCGCCATTCAGGAACGTTTTCCCTACGGTTATTCGGAGCAACCTTAGAATGTCTTGAGGTAAACCACGACGCTGTCGGGCATGTTTCAAATTGTGATAAATGAAGGGAATCAATTGAAATTTATAGAGACATTAAGGTTATAAAAGGATTTCATTTTTTCTTTCATTTATTTTAGAGATTTAAATATTTTTTGCTGTTTCTACTCCTTCTGAAGCAGTGTTTTAACACGCTAAAAATGGGCCACACTAATTTCAAAAGAAGTTATTGCCATAAGTATAAGGGGCTTCTTTTAAAACTCCGGAAACTCGCTAAAAAAATTTTTTCTCAACTTTTTGGACAAGAAAAAACATTTTTATAAGATTTTAAGGATTGTCAGTTATTTGGCCAAAATGTACGCAATCGATAGATTGTAGATTTCAATTAAATTATTAAATAAATTAGAAGTAGGTGATAGAGTTTAAGGGTGGCCCTTAGGATAGGGCACGCTAGCATAAGTGAAACGTTAGATTCCTGGCATTGATAAAAAGGTCCAAATTTTGCCAATAACCCGGGTAGGAAACGAAAAAACCCTGGACTTTTGTATAAAAAAACTGGGATTGTATATAATCAGTTTTCACGGGAAGGCGGATCTCGTCTGTAAGGGGTTTTTTTTCTGAGACGTGTGTGTTAGGGCGAAGGGGAAAGGAAAAAAAGGTTTCCATGATAGGATACGTGAAAAGAGGGTGGACCTCTCGATCGGACAATGCGTTGAAAAGCCCTACCTTACGGGCCCTGAATACAATCACGAAGGAGGCCAACCTATCACAATGAACCACCCTTGGATTCAAACAAGGAAAGGTAATTTTGCCTAAAGGGAAGACTTAATCCTAGCCTCTCTAAGTGCAGACCCAAAGGGAGAAAGTAATTTTCCAGCCTTCCCAGGGAAAAATGGGGCCAATTTAAACTGTTAGTGTGCGAATAACGGAGCCCCCAATGACTCTGCCTCTTACTTAAATGAATTATAATTCATTTAACTTTTAAAATTACAAAATAAAATCAATAAAGGTGGACTTTTCATTGATCATTTAGAAAATTAATAAACCGTAGGTGCAACTGATTTTTTCAGGTAAACTCAATAATACGTCGAAAAATGGGGAGAACACCGTTCAACATAAACGTATTTCACCCTAAAGCATTTCAACATTAAAAATCTGCACTTCACCATAATGAGTTTCGGCATAATGCAATTGAACATAAAGCTCTCAAAAGTTTAAATTTTTTGAGCATAATGCATTTCAACATAAAGCGTTTCGCCATAAACGACTTTTTCAATAAATGCAAGTCGACAAAAAAAAGTTTAAGTCACCATAACTCTTCTCACCATAAAAGCCTCTCTTGTTTTTTGCCGTAAAACTGTTTCTGTCGTTTGGGCATTATGCATCTCACCATAAACTATGGACGGCCAAAGTGCAAGCGTAGGTGGACCTGATTTTTGTAGGTAAATTGGTATTTCTCAGTAATCCGTCGAAAAATGGGGAGAACACCGTTCAACATAAACGTATTTCACCCTAAAGCATTTCAACATTAAAAATCTGCACTTCACCATAATGAGTTTCGGCATAATGCAATTGAACATAAAGCTCTCAAAAGTTCAAAAATCTTGAACATAATGCATTTCAACATAAAGCGATTCACCATTAACGACTTTTTCAATAAGTATAAGTCGACATAAAAAAGTGCGAGTCACCATAACGCTGCCATAAAAGCCTCTCTGTTTTGCCATAAAACTGTTTCTGTCGTTTCGGCATGATAAATCTCACCATAAACTAGGGACAGCCAAAGATTAAGCCTACTTTCGCCGTTTAAAACGCGATTATGGCGGAACGACAAACCAGTTCACCATAATGCAATTTAACATAAAGCATCTCACCTTAAAGCCAAAAAAAGGCAGCTCCTTGCTCTCTTTTTAAGGGCTTAACGTTATATTGAATTGCATTATGGTGACCTTTCAAGTTTAATGGTTTTTGTTGATTCGCCATAATCGCGTTTTAAAAGGAAGTAATTTTTCCCCCCAGAAAATAGGCTTGCTTTTTCGCTGTCCTTAGTTTATGGTGAGATGTATTATGCCCAAATGACAGATTTTTATAGCGAAACGACTTTCTTTAAAATGAAAATTTTCCTTTATGTTCAACTGCGTTATGTTGAAACGAAAAATTTTATGTCGACAAGTATTAAATCTCTTCTCGATGGTGAGATGTATTGTGTTCAAATGCATTATGATGAACGTTTTCCACTACTTTCTTTATTCTAATATTGAGGAAAACCATCGTAAATCTTGTTTCAGGTGTTTCTTAGGAAAAATTCTTGTTTGAAGAGCTTCCAACGAAAACTTCCTTAAAGAAAAGTAAAAATATAGGAGGGGGAAGTATAAAGGAGGGGAAGTGTGACGGAGGGGGAAGTCTATATTTTTTTAGAAAATGTTTTCCAAAATTTTCCGAGTTTTTTAGGTAGATTTCTTTTCTTCAAAAATCTACCTATTGTAATGTACCAAGTAGTCGCAGATTCAAAAAATTTTCTATACGTTTTTCGTTTCATACCTCCTGGACCCCAAAACCATCCTCAGTTGAAAAGTTTATATATATATATATATATTATATATATATTAGCACGATAACTGGAGCAATTTTAATGTGAGGGTGACGATATCCGGTATTTAGAGCTTTTATCTCAATAGCTCGGACGAGTTCGTTAATGGCTGAAATCGGACCAACGATTCACCTACTTTACTTAGGGCTTAAAAGACAAAATTGGCATTTTCTATTGAAATCCTAGTCCTTTTGCAAAAAAAAACTTTAAGACCTCTGCGAGGGCGTGTAAAAAATTAATTAAAGCAGGTTTGGACGAGCCAGGCGCAAAATATTGAACTAGCTAAACTTTAAAAAAAATTTGAATTTATACCGGGAAATTATTAAATATTTTATTAATAAAATTATCAGATGTTTTTCTAGGGGCTCAGTGGCGCAATTTTTCTTATATCATCATTTATATAACATAATTATATATTTTGTGTTTATACATATTAATTTTAATCATGAAAAGAAATCTACCTTTTAGTCCCTGCTACCGCAGGGTCATTATTTTTATTTTTAAAGTTTTTTTTTGAAAAATTTTCCGAGTTTTTTTTTTGGGGGGGGGGGGGGGAATTATCCGAGTTTTTTTTCAAAAATATTCCGAGTGTTTTTTCTAAGTTTTTTTTTTTCGAAGAATTTTCTAGGTTTTTTTTTTTTTTTTTTTTTTTTTTTTTTTTTTTTTTTTTTTTTTTTTTTTTTTTTTTTTTTTTTCGAAAAAGTATAAAGCTAGAAAAAGAAAGAAGAAGAAAAAAGTTAAGATCGGTGAAGATCTTCGAATTGACCCTCCGGGGTCTGGAACACCCTTCCCCAAAAACCCGATGTCGAGGGTATCACAATAACTTCTTTATGGAAGTTAAAAACTGAAGAAAACACTTAAAAATTTTATAAAAAGGTCGTTTCTCTGATTATACTAGGGAAAACGAACAAAAACTCCAGAAAAAGAGTGTTTCTTATGTAAAAACTGAGTGAAATGCCCAAAAAAAACCAAAAAATGGGAAAAAGTCGTGAAGTCCCGAGTCCTTAAGAAAATATTATTTTTACCTTCTTTTTAAAAACCTCAAACACCATTAGACCCACTAATAATTCATAATGAAAGCGCCATTACCGTACATTAATCCCAAGCGTTTTCGTTGATAGAGGATAAATAGGTAAATTATCGGGTAGATAATTAACTCGAAAAGCTATGTGATTTTCGAGGTAACTTGACCCGAGAAGTGCCTATTTATTAGGATCGGAGAGGAATAAGGGGTTTAGAGACAGAGGGAAGGGCGAAGGTTTAGAGTGTACCCTGTAATTAAGCCCAACTTAACGTTCTCCCGATAATATTAATCAAGCCTTAAATCAAGGATAGAAAGCAACGTTTTCCAACTTTTAACATTTTTTTTTCTTCATCCTCTATTTTTATGTCCTTTTCATTCCGAGATAAGAGGATACACACTCATTTTCAATTCAAACCTTTGTTTCTAATCCTTTTACATAATTAGTACACTTTAATTAATTAATTCATCTTTTTTCTTCTACTCAATTCAATCTCTTTTAATTAGCATAAACGTTCTTTGTCGAGATTTTGAATATTCTCTCAAAGAGCTTTTATATCATTATCAAGTAGGTAGTATGGAAATATTACATTATTTTAGGCAGATTAACATTATTTTAATGAAATGTTACAAAGTCTACGAAGTTAAACAATCTACGAAGTTTGAAAAAAGCGAAATTTTCTAGATTCTGTGAAAAGATGAAAATTGCGAACGTGAAGGGTTCCGAAAAAATGCTACGGACAGACGGCAATACAGACAAGGGGTGGGTTTTGGTTTTTTTTTATTTCAATTTTTAGGCACCTTTTTTTCTTAGGTGTACAAAATGAAACTCGGCCACAGGGTTTTGAATTTTGTAGATTTTAGCCGAGTTTCAATTTGTACACCTAGTAGTTCATTTTTCAACATTTTGAATATTTTAGGCGTTAAAGTCCATCAAAAGTTGACCTTCTGCGTGTAAGAAGGTTATTGAAGTATAACCATTAAGAAGGTTAATTTTTAAAGGCTTGTAAATCGTAAACCGTTACAGATATTGAAAAAATGCACTAAATAACATCAGTTAGAAATTCAATTTTCTTTAATTTTTATTCTATTCATTTTTTCTCTAGGACGCACTGTTTTCAAGATAAATTTATTTTAAAAAAATTATTTCCCGAAAATGGTGCATCCTAAAAAAAATAATTAAGTACAAATTTATAGAGATTTAAATTTCCAACAATTTTTATTTATTAGGTGTACAAAATGAAACTCAGCCACAGGGTAAATTTGAATTTTGTAGATTTTAGCCGAGTTTCATTTTGTACACCTTGTAGTTCATTTTTCAAAATTTTAAACATTTTAGGCGTTAAAGTCCATCAAAAGTTGACCTTCTCCGCGTAAGAAGGTTATTGAAGTATAACCATTAAGAATTTTAATTTTTAAAGGCTTGTAAATCGTAAACCGTTACAGATATTGAAAAAATGCACTAAATAAAATCAGTTGGAAATTCAATTCTCTTTAATTTTTATTCTATTCATTTTTTCTCTAGGACGCACTGTTTTCAAGATAAATTTATTTAAAAAAAAAATTATTTTCCGAAAATGGTGCATCCTAGAAAAAAGTAATTAAGTACAAATTTATAGAAAATTAAATTTCCTACCATTTTTATTTATTAGGTGTACAAAATGAAACTCAGCCACAGGGTAAATTTGAATTTTGTAGATTTTAGCCGAGTTTCACTTTGCACACCTAATATTATAGAAAACCCCTTTTAAATGGATGATTTGTTGGTTTTTTAGATTTATCTTCCAGGAAATACTTCTTAAATATAATTTTTGGACATTTCAGTTTTTCGTCCGTAAAATAATTTTTTCGATTTTCAGTGTATTTTCCGGATTTTCGTAGAAATAATGACGTCAGTGGGAACCAAAAGGTGGGTAGATTTCTTTCCCTAATGGTAAAATTCAAACCCCAAAATGCCTAAAAAAATGATAAAAACTGAAAACAGAAAATTCCCTTAGAAACTTTTCTTATTTTAATAGCGCGAAAACAAAAAACTTAAAAAAGTGAACAATCTGTTGAAAGTAGGGTGAAAAAATAAATTTCATTTGAATAAAATTACATTTAACATTGTTAATTCCTTTTCGGCCTCTCTTTTTCGCTTTTAATAAGAGATTTTTACCCCCCTTCTTATTTTAAGTGATAAATTTAAATAAAAAAAGAGTCTAATTGTTAACGGGGGAAAAATAAAGTTGAAGCTAACGAGGGTTTTCCGCAGAAAGTAAAAGAGATTTAAATGCAGATGAGTGGAGATTGCCGGGTTCCCTTCGTTGTCGAGCGTTATGCTTTTTCCCCCGAGGGGTCGGAACTTCTTTTGCGTCAAGTAAATTTTCATGAAGGCCCTGAAGATTGCGCTAAGATGGCCGGCGAGGATCTATCACTTTAAGGAGTCCGAACCCCCTCGGCATTAGTCCTCGCCATCAAAACCCATTCCTCCGAACTGGACAAATGTTTCCACGCTAAGGGATATTTGAAACACCAATTCATCTTAGGAGAAACCACTCCCTATTTTAGAATCTATCAACTAATAGAATTTTTGATTTCATTTTAAATATTTTTAACTTCCTTAAAGAAGTTATTGTGACACCCTCCATGTCGGGTTTTTGGGGAAGGGTCTTCCAGACCCCGGAGGGTCAAATCCAATATTGATCATAACCGATCTCTACTTTGTCTGTGGTTCCGGCCGTCCGTAGCATTTTTCCGGAACACTTTACGGCCACAGTTTTCAACCGATTTTCACCAAATTTTCACCCAAAATTCTTTAGCCGGTGAAGAAAAATTTAATGAGGGCGATTTTTGAATTTCGAAAAAATGGCGGAGATATTTCTGTTTGAAATTTTAAAAAATAATCCGATTTTCACCAAGTTTTCACCGATTACTCCTTATGTTTTTTAAGAATTTTTAGTGTAAAAAATTGCCACTTTTTAATTATTAATTTTTTTAGAAGGGAGAAATCTCATACTTCTACCCATTACGAGAGGCACATCCCTGGGCCAAAAAGCCCATTATTTCTACCTTGACACTTACAAAAATTTTCAAAAAAAATAACTTGAAAAATTTTTCAAAAAAAAAAAATTTAAAAAGTGCAAATTTAAAAAAAGAAAACCCGGAAAATTAAAAAAAAAAAAAAAAAAAAACTCGGAAAATTGAAAAAAAAACTCGGAAAATTTTTTGGAAAAAAAACATTCCTCTCTCTTATACTTCACCTCTCTTATACTTCCCCTCCCTTATACTTCCCCCTCCTTTATACTTTCCCTCCGTTCGTTATACTTTCGTTCCCTTATACTTCCCCCTCCGTTGTACTTCCCCTCCCATATACTTCCCTCTCCGTTGTACGTCCCCTCCGTTATACTTCCCCCTCCTATATTGTTACTTCTCTTTAAGGAAGTTTT
Source organism: Orius insidiosus (assembly GCA_014119065.1). Taxonomy (NCBI): domain Eukaryota; kingdom Metazoa; phylum Arthropoda; class Insecta; order Hemiptera; family Anthocoridae; genus Orius; species Orius insidiosus. The sequence goes on along the minus strand of JACGAQ010000538.1, from coordinate 23,551 downwards.
CGTTGGAAGCTGTTCAAACCAGTACTTTTATTTATTCTCTGTTTTAGGCTGTAAAGCGAGGAGGACCAGGCCCAGGCGGGGGCTCTCGCCATATTGCGCATTTTTTAAAGGGGGCCTTAAAAATTGATCGGCCGTTATAAGAGATTGTTCAAACGCCATTTTTATATTTATTAAATTATCCAATTTTATGTAAATAACCGGAAACCTTTGTAGAAATTAAATTGAGCAATTTCGCGTTTTGTTCGTATTTCCGTATTGGGGAAAAGCTCAATTGCCCGCAAATCGTTATTCCTTGAAACTCGACCGGAGGCTAATATATCTCGGCTTTACATCCTCCCGACCTTCCTTCCCTCCCCTAAATCGCTACCTTTATTCAAATGGTGGAAAAGCAAACTTTAACCCTTCTCCTCCTGGCGCTTTTACCTTGAAAACCCGGTCATGTCTGCGGTAAAATTTCGAACCCGCAGACCTGTAGTTAAGGGGGGGGGGATGGGGGGGAACGAGTGTATAATCCTCATCCGTCCTCTTATAAAACATGGAACAAGGCTTTATTTCAAAACTCCTTTATTTCCAGACAAACCGCTTCAATCCCTTTTAAATTCCTCACGGTTTAAAGTTTATTATTTATTTAGGCTACATCTTATATAAAAATTTTTATTCTCTAAATTTTTGACAAAACTTGAAGTGAAATAATAGATTTCTTGTTTTTGTTCCATGAAAAACAAATTTTTCACTGTTTTTCTCAAATTTTCGGCCATCAGATCCTCTTTTAACGCCCGAACACTTGATTTAACGGGTGTTTTTACACCCGAAAATCGATAAAAACGACCCAAAAAACGGCAAAAAAGATGTTAAACGTCCAAACACCTTATAAAATGGGTGTTTTTACACCAGAAAGTTGAAGAAAATGACCAAAAGCTCGGTAAAAAGGATGTTAACCGCCCGATCACTTGATTTAACGGGTGTATTTACTCGATAAAAACGACCCAAAAACCGGCAAAAACGATGTTAAACGTCCAAACACCTGATAAAATGGGTGTTTTTACACCCTGATAAAAAGGGAGTTTCAGGACCAGAAAATGGAAGAGAATGACTAAAAACCCGGTAAAATGGATGTTTAACAGAATTTCTGGCGTTTCCTTATTTCTATCATCTGAGAAATCCCCCTACCCCGAAGAAATCTAAAATTTTTATTGAAAAATACCCGTCTTTATGGATTTTTTAGGTGTATTTTTCAAATTAATGTTTAAAAAACTATCTTTTAGGTATTTTATTCATGTTTTAGGCAAATGTTTCATTTTTGCAAAAGAGAATCCCCACTTTATTTCAGTTTTCTTTGTTTTCCTTGGGTTTTTGATCAAGAAAATGCCATTTTTAGTTTCCAGTTTTCATAGGAACTTGGGGGGGGGGGGGGTCAAAAATGGTTTTTCACGCGAGGCACCCTCTTCGCGATGGGTTTCCTTGATTTTTGTTCCCCCCTAAAGTTATTTTTTTTCTCGATTTTTTGGCCAAAATATCTATTTTTTCACCATTTTCGGAAAATAATATTTTTTTTTAAATAAATTTATCTTGAAAACAGTGCGTCCTAGAAAAAAATGAATAGAATAAAAATTAAAGAGAATTAAATTTCCAACAGATTTTATTTAGTGCATTTTTTCAATATCTGTAACGGTTTACGATTTACAAGCCTTTAAAAATTAACCTTCTTAATGGTTATACTTCAATAACCTTCTTACACGGAGAAGGTCAACTTTTGATGGACTTTAACCCCTAAAATGTTTAAAATTTTGAAAAAATGAACTACTAGGTGTACAAAATGAAACTCGGCTAAAATCTACAAAATTCAAATTTACCCTGTGGCTGAGTTTCATTTTGTACACCTACTACTTTGGACAGGTTTTCTAAGTATTTTTAGAATAAAAATTATTTTTAGAGATTTTCCACTTCCCCTATTTACATTCTTTCAGATAAAAGGACGTGCGAAAACCACCAAAAAGGTGATTCAATAAAAGAAAAAATTCCTTATTTCAAATAGAGCCACAAATGTTTATTCTCTGGGCTAAAAAAAGCTTTAGAAAGCCCTAAGAATTCACAATTTTTACTATTAAAAAAAAGTAGACGTGTGTTTGGGGAGATTAGTTAACATGAGATGTAGAGGGAGAGCAGACTGTAAAGTAGATACGAGTCTGGGAAGGATGCGATAGCGCCCGGTCCCCCGCCTTCTCAAAATAATATATTATTGAGTTGAGAGTTGGTTAGTTGTTAATGGGGAGTTAGTCTGTAATTAGGCTCTTGGTGGAGGCACCACGTCCCCACTTAATAACGATAACAATGATACATGAAGCAACTAAGCCCTCCTCCAAACGTAAGAAACCTACCCTTCTAATTTTTTATTTATTTTAAACGTTGTGCAACCTGATTTTAAACGGATTCAGTTAATACTTAAAGACTATTGAAAAACGAGTCTTTAAAAATTAGTTGCGTAACATTCGTCGAAAATATTTTTAACGGGGGATCTATTGTTTCCTATTCAGAAACCAGAGTTTGTCAGCATTAAAAGCTGCGAATGCGTTGCCCCTAAATGAGTTTCATCGTTGCTAATTACAAAACCATTACGCAACCCAGGATTAGGTCGGATGAAAAATTAACACATTTTTTTCTTATCAATTATGATAATTTCTGTAGTCACAGCGCCGAAATATATTTCTGGCCAAATAAAAGCAGCCAACTTCTATGGGAAGCCTATCATATATTCTGTGGAACTATAGACTAAGGTGATCAGATGGTGATCAGGGTTTTTCTTGTGCAAAAACTGTAGAGTAAAATTCGGAAGCGGTGATTCTCAAATAGGAAAACCCGTTAAAGATGTTATACGCCAAAACACCAGATAAAAAGGGTGTTTATACGCCGAAAAATTGAGGAAACCAATCCAAAACCTTCGATTGCTATACTCTCGGATGTTTCTAGACTGTATTCTGTTGAACTAAAGACTAAGGTGATCAGATGGCCAAAATTCCGAACGGTTTTTCTGGGCAAAACTGTAGAGTAAGATTCGGAAGCCGTGATTCTCGAAAGGAAAACCCGTTAGAAAGATGTTATACGCCCAAACACCAGATAAAACGGGTGTTTATACACCGAAAAATTGAGGAAAGCAATCCAAAACCTTCGGTTGCTATACTCTCGGATGTTTCTAGACTGTATTCTGTTGAACTAAAGACTTAAGTGGTCAGATGGCCGAAATTCCGAAGGGATTTTCTTGGGCAAAAACTGTAGATTCGGAAGCCGCGATTCTCAAATAGGAAAGCCCGTTAAAAGATGTTATACGCCCAAACACCAGATAAAACGGGTGTTTATACACCGAAAAATTGAGAAAAGCAATCCAAAACCTTCGATTGCTATACTCACGGAAGTTTTTAGACTGTATTTTGTTGAACTATAGACTAAGGTGGCCGAAATTCCGAAGGTTTTTTCTTGGGCAAAAACTGTAGATTCGGAAGCCGTGATTCTCAACAAGGAGAACCCGTTAAAAAGATGTTATACGCCCAAACACCAGATAAAAAGGGTGTTTATACACCGAAAAATTGAGGAAAGCAATCCAAAACCTTCGGTTGCTATCGGATGTTTCTAGACTGTATTCCGTTGAACTATAGACTAAGGTGGCCGAAATTCCGAAGGTTTTTTCTTGGGCAAAAACTGTAGATTCGGAAGCCGTGATTCTCAACAAGGAGAACCCGTTAAAAAGATGTTATACGCCCAAACACCAGATAAAAAGGGTGTTTATACACCGAAAAATTGAGGAAAGCAATCCAAAACCTTCGGTTGCTATCGGATGTTTCTAGACTGTATTCCGTTGAACTGTAGACTAAGGTGGCCGAAATTCCGAAGGTTTTTTCTTGGGCAAAAACTGTAGATTCGGAAGCCGTGATTCTCAACAAGGAGAACCCGTTAAAAAGATGTTATACGCCCAAACACCAGATAAAAAGGGTGTTTATACACCGAAAAATTGAGGAAAGCAATCCAAAACCTTCGGTTGCTATCGGATGTTTCTAGACTGTATTCCGTTGAACTATAGACTAAGGTGGCCGAAATTCCGAAGGTTTTTTCTTGGGCAAAAACTGTAGATTCGGAAGCCGTGATTCTCAACAAGGAGAACCCGTTAAAAAGATGTTATACGCCCAAACACCAGATAAAAAGGGTGTTTATACACCGAAAAATTGAGGAAAGCAATCCAAAACCTTCGGTTGCTATCGGATGTTTCTAGACTGTATTCCGTTGAACTGTAGACTAAGGTGGCCGAAATTCCGAAGGTTTTTCTTGGGCAAAAACTGTAGATTCGGAAGCCGTGATTCTCAACAAGGAGAACCCGTTAAAAAGATGTTATACGCCCAAACACCAGATAAAAAGGGTGTTTATACACCGAAAAATTGAGGAAAGCAATCCAAAACCTTCGGTTGCTATCGGATGTTTCTAGACTGTATTCCGTTGAACTATAGACTAAGGTGGCCGAAATTCCGAAGGTTTTTCTTGGGCAAAAACTGTAGATTCGGAAGCCGTGATTCTCAACAAGGAGAACCCGTTAAAAAGATGTTATACGCCCAAACACCAGATAAAAAGGGTGTTTATACACCGAAAAATTGAGGAAAGCAATCCAAAACCTTCGGTTGCTATCGGATGTTTCTAGACTGTATTCCGTTGAACTGTAGACTAAGGTGGCCGAAATTCCGAAGGTTTTTTCTTGGGCAAAAACTGTAGATTCGGAAGCCGTGATTCTCAACAAGGAGAACCCGTTAAAAAGATGTTATACGCCCAAACACCAGATAAAAAGGGTGTTTATACACCGAAAAATTGAGGAAAGCAATCCAAAACCTTCGGTTGCTATCGGATGTTTCTAGACTGTATTCCGTTGAACTATAGACTAAGGTGGCCGAAATTCCGAAGGTTTTTTCTTGGGCAAAAACTGTAGATTCGGAAGCCGTGATTCTCAACAAGGAGAACCCGTTAAAAAGATGTTATACGCCCAAACACCAGATAAAAAGGGTGTTTATACACCGAAAAATTGAGGAAAGCAATCCAAAACCTTCGGTTGCTATCGGATGTTTCTAGACTGTATTCCGTTGAACTGTAGACTAAGGTGGCCGAAATTCCGAAGGTTTTTTCTTGGGCAAAAACTGTAGATTCGGAAGCCGTGATTCTCAACAAGGAGAACCCGTTAAAAAGATGTTATACGCCCAAACACCAGATAAAAAGGGTGTTTATACACCGAAAAATTGAGGAAAGCAATCCAAAACCTTCGGTTGCTATCGGATGTTTCTAGACTGTATTCCGTTGAACTATAGACTAAGGTGGCCGAAATTCCGAAGGTTTTTTCTTGGGCAAAAACTGTAGATTCGGAAGCCGTGATTCTCAACAAGGAGAACCCGTTAAAAAGATGTTATACGCCCAAACACCAGATAAAAAGGGTGTTTATACACCGAAAAATTGAGGAAAGCAATCCAAAACCTTCGGTTGCTATCGGATGTTTCTAGACTGTATTCCGTTGAACTATAGACTAAGGTGGCCGAAATTCCGAAGGTTTTTCTTGGGCAAAAACTGTAGATTCGGAAGCCGTGATTCTCAACAAGGAGAACCCGTTAAAAAGATGTTATACGCCCAAACACCAGATAAAAAGGGTGTTTATACACCGAAAAATTGAGGAAAGCAATCCAAAACCTTCGGTTGCTATCGGATGTTTCTAGACTGTATTCCGTTGAACTGTAGACTAAGGTGGCCGAAATTCCGAAGGTTTTTCTTGGGCAAAAACTGTAGATTCGGAAGCCGTGATTCTCAACAAGGAGAACCCGTTAAAAAGATGTTATACGCCCAAACACCAGATAAAAAGGGTGTTTATACACCGAAAAATTGAGGAAAGCAATCCAAAACCTTCGGTTGCTATCGGATGTTTCTAGACTGTATTCCGTTGAACTATAGACTAAGGTGGCCGAAATTCCGAAGGTTTTTTCTTGGGCAAAAACTGTAGATTCGGAAGCCGTGATTCTCATCAAGGAGAACCCGTTAAAAAGATGTTATACGCCCAAACACCAGATAAAAAGGGTGTTTATACACCGAAAAATTGAGGAAAGCAATCCAAAACCTTCGGTTGCTATACGCTCGGATGTTTCTAGACTGTATTCTGTTGAACTAAAGACTAAGGTGATCAGATGGCCAAAATTCCGAAGGGTTTTTCTTGGGCAAAATCTGTAGATTTGGAAGCGGTGATTCTCAACAAGGAAAACACGTTAAAATGATGTTATACGCCCAAACACCAGATAAAACGGGTGTTTATACACCGAAAAATCGAGGAAAGCAATCCAAAACCTTCGGTTGCTATACGCTCGGATGTTTCTAGACTGTATTCTGTTGAATTAAATACTAAGGTGATCAGATGGCCAAAATTCCGAAGGGTTTTTCTTGGGCAAAATCTGTAGATTCGGAAGCCGTGATTCTCAAATAGGAAAACCCGTTAAAAAGATGTTATACGCCCAAACACCAGATAAAACGGGTGTTTATACCCCGAAAAATTGAGGAAAGCAATCCAAAACCTTCGGTTGCTATACTCTCGGATGGTTCTAGACTGTATTCTGTTGAACTAAAGACTAAGGTGATCAGATGGCAAAAATTCCGAAGGGTTTTTCTTGCGCAAAAACTGTAGATTCAGAACTAGTAACTACTGGAAAACCTGTTAAAAAGATGTTATACGCCCAAACACCAGATAAAACGGGTGTTTATACACCGAAAAATTGAGAAAAGCAATCCAAAACCTTCAATTACCACGTCACCAGTAAGGTTTTTCACTGTTCTGTAGATAATGAAATACATCGCTTATGGCAAGAAAGCAACTTTTTTTCAGAAATCGCGTGCTTTTCAAGCAAGAAACAAACGTTGAAGTCAACTTTTCTTTCACGAATCCGTTAATTATTCATTATATTAAAAAATAAATATCCCACTTAAACAGTATAGGAAAGAATAGAAATAAAGTGATAAAAGTGATTGTCAGGGCTATGCGATTCGAAAGAGAAGAATACGTGTAGGGAATAAATTACATGTGCTTAAACCCTCCAGGCCTGGCAAACATTGTGCTTCACACTTTATTGACCTGTAAAAAGTTTACTGCTTTTCCCAAATCACTTTTTTTTTTTCAACGAGGGAAAAAAAAAGATTTCTTTCAAAAAAGAAATGTAAAATTATATTTTGTGGTAGAAAAGGATAAAATCGATAGGAGGCTAATGCAGTAATCCTATTCTTTCCCATCGATCGCCTTTATCTAGCTGGAAACCATGTTGATGCTAAAAAAAATTTAATAGAAGAAAATGTGGAATTATAATTTTTTTTTACTTAAAAGGCTTTTGTTAATTATAAGCTAAGTGAGGGTTACGTGACTTTCCCTCGTCGGAATCCCTCTATTACCTTTAGCTTAGCTTTTTATCCCTGATAGAGCCTTTAAAAGGGAGATTGGATCCTTTACATTAAGAGCTCACCACAAATTGTCTTGCTAACTGGCTTTAGTCAAGTCATCCAGATTATTTTTCCCCTCTTTTTTGCAGTTAAAATATTAATCAGAAGTGGGATAACCGATATCGGAAGTAGGATAAACGATATCAGAAGTGGGATAAACGACATCATAAGTGGGATAAACGACATCAGAGGTGGGATAAACTACATCAAAAGTGGGATAAACGATATGAGAAGTGGGATAACCGCTGTCAGAAGTGAGGATTAACAAAATCGTGGGATAACCAACATCAGAAATGGGATAAACTATATCAGAAGTGGGATAAACGACGACAGAAGTGGGATAGACTATTTCAGAAGTGGGATAACCGTCGTCAAAAGTGGGATAAAAATTATCAGAAGTGGGATAAACGACGACAGAAGTGGGATAAACGACGTCAGAAATGGTATAAACAACGTCAGAAATGGTATAAACAACGTCAGAAATGGGATAAATGACATCAAAAGTGGGATAACCACGTTAGAAATGGGATAACCACGTCAGAAGTGGGATAAACGACATCAGAAGTGGGATAAACGATATCAGAAGTTGGATAAACAGCATCAGAAGTTGGGTAACCGACATTAAAAGTGGGATAACAGATAACGGAAGTTTGATTATTTAAAATCCTCCTATTAGGAGTAATTTTCATGATAACAATGAATGGATGATTCAGTAAAGTTTTGGTGAAAATAGGAAGACTATATAGGAAGACTGTTTCGTGAAAATGTGACGGACGGCCGGCACTACAGACGAAAACAAAGGGAATCAGCATCCTCATAATATGAAAAAATCTCCAGGCGCTAGAAAGGGCTTATCTATCCTACCTTATCTCTCTTTATCACCGTTTTTTTTTTCCGCAGGTATTGTTGTTCTTGGATCGTCGACAGTTTTAACAGGAGAAAAGGCGAAATGCCAAAGAAAGTCGTGGACGTTCGCCAAACCAAACGAAAAAGTATTGACTAGTTTGAATCCTACGTAAGTCGACAAGTTATTAATTTGAAGGATACCATAAAAATGGCGGAAACCGTAAATTACAGCGTTTCCTCGTAAAAAAAAAACTAAGTCGGAAATAACAAGCGATATCCGATAAAATCTAAAACGAATCCAATTTTATGAAACCATTTTGTCCATTTTGAAGGTTTGTTTTTAATTTACAAAAATAATTATTCTTTATATCAAAATCCCCCCGACTTTTTCCATAAAAAAAAAGATCCGGAAATGTTTTTTTGAAAGAGGCTCAACTAAAAACCGTCTGAGGAAGTTATGGTACTTTTCAGGCGTTTAATTATTCCTCTTGAAGGCGCTTTCTCACCTGAGTTGTACCTTGGTTGAAACGATATATAAGACTCGATGGAGTCATAAAGGAATCTCCGTTGAGAAAGGTTTAAATATTCAAAATGTTACCGAGGCATCCTCCTAAGTCACTCCCTACCTTCTTGCTAACCTAATTTTCTGACCTGTTTTTTGTTAACTTCCTTAAAAAAGTTATTGTAATACCCTCAATTGTCTAGGATTTCCATACTATCTTCCTAAATCTTCTTTTTTTTATGGTAGGCAGAAAAGTGAGACGTTCACCCCGGGCACGAGGGACATCCCTCCGGCAGACGGTTCATTATTGCTACCTTGATACCTACTTCAACAATTTTTGTCAAAAAAAATTTATTTTAACTTCCTTAAAAAAGTTATTGTATTACCCTCAATAGTCGGTTTTTGGGGAAAAGTTTTTCTCGACCCCGTCGGATTTCCACAATATATTCCTAAATCTTTTTATTTCTTATGGTAGGCAGAAAAGTGAGACGTTCACCCCGGACCTGAGGGACATCCCTTCGGCAGACAGTCCATTATAGCTACCTTGATACCTACTTCCACAATTTTTGTCGAAAAACAATTTATTTTAACTTCCTTAAATTTTAACTCAAATTTTTTTTAACTTCCTTAAAAAAGTTATTGCATTACCCTCAATTGTCGGGTTTTTGGGGAAAAGTTTTTCTAGGCCCCGTAGGATTTCCAGACTATCTTCCTAAATCTTCCTTTTTTTATGGTAGGAAGAAAAGTGAGACGTTCACCGCGGGCCCGAGGGACATCCCTTCGGCAGACAGTCCATTATTGCTACCTTGATACCTACTTCAACAATTTTTGACCAAAAAAGATTTTATTTTAACGTTTAAAAAAATTACAAATTTTTTCCCCCTTCTTTATACTACCCTCTCCAATATTCGATCCTTCTCTTTGAGGAAGTTTTCCTCGGGGCCAGCTCAAGACGACGTTTTCACTGCACTCATAGTATCTCAAATATTCGTTTTAATCCAGAAAAAATGGTCTCTTTTTAAACAAAGGGAAGTAGAATATTATACGGTTAGCTGCTTGGGTCCACAAAATGTTAGATCTTGGAGAGGCCTGAGAGTTTAAATTTCAGGCTAATTGCTTTCATAAAGTCACCACGTCCGGGTTCTATTACAGGAGGGGGCCTCCAGAGGCTATTAGGTAAACAATGTTAATAATAAAATAGTGGTCGGGCCTAGTGCCTTGCAATTACAATCCACCCTCTCGTTTTTCTTCCCTTTTTTTTCTCTCAAACCGATTTTTATTCATAAAAAGGCATTAATCAAAGGTAAAAAGAGGAATGGGGGTAATTTTACTAACGAATCGGAGTTTGTGCAAGGGAGTGTTAGTTGTTTCAAAGTTAATTGCAATCTCTGCGCGTAATTAAAAGTGACTCTTTAAATCTAATCCGGGGGACTCGAGGGTAGAAAACTTTTGCCTTTTTACTCTCCCGTCTTAAGGCCTCCGAGCCCTTCTTTTTCCGACTTTTCTTCAACTGTTGAAACCGTTAGTCACTTCTTACAACTTAGTTTTTTTTTTTCTCTTAAGTCTTAATCTCAACAACATCCCTATCAAACTTAAAAAATTCACTTTTAACTTCCTCAAAGGGAATTGTGACACCATGGGACGGTTTTTGGGGAAAAGTCTTCCACACAACTTAGTCTGTGTTGCCGGCCGTCCGTAGCATTTTTTCTGAACTCTTCACGCAATTTTTATCCTATTCACCAAAATTTCACAGAATCCTCCTTTCACAATGATCTTGAAAATTTTGCAAAAATAACCGATATTTCCGTCTATAGTTTTGTTACTAATTGTCCAAACTTCATTAAATTAAATAAATAAAGTAGAGAAAAGGTGTAATTTCGCCTGTTCTGTGTGGCCTAACTGGGCGAACGCTTTTATTTTTTCTACCTCGATATGTTTTCGAATATAAGGGACAAAAAAGAAGATAAGATTTAGTTTTTTTTTGCTGGAAAACGGTAATCCTCCACCAAGGAGTTTAAGAAATCCAACTTCTGTTATCGACTATCCCACTTCTGATATCGTTTTATCCCACTTCTGATATCATTTACTCCACTACTGATATCGTTTAATCCACTCCTGATATCGTTTATCCCACTCCTGATAACGTTTATCCCACTTCTGATATCGTTTATCCCACTTCCGATATCGTTTATCCCACTTCCGGTATCGTTTATCGTACTTCCGATATCGTTTATCCCACTTCCGGTATCGCTCATCCCACTTCTGATATTGTTTATCCCACTACTGACATCGTTTATCCCACTTCTGATATCGTTTATCCCACTACTGACATCGTTTATCCCACTTCTGATATCGTTTATCCCACTACTGACATCGTTTATCCCACTTCTGATATTGTTTATCTCACTACTGACATCGTTTATCCCACTTCTGATATCGTTTATCCCACTACTGACATCGTTTATCCCACTTCTGATATCGTTTATCTCACTATTGACATCGTTTATCCCACTTCTGATATCGTTTATCCCACTACTGACATCGTTTATCCCACTTCTGATATCGTTTATCCCACTACTGACATCGTTTATCCCACTTCTGATATTGTTTATCTCACTACTGACATCGTTTATCCCACTAATGACATCGTTTATCCCACTACTGACATCGTTTATCCCACTACTGACATCGTTTATCCCTCTACTGACATCTTTTATCTCACTTCTGATATCGATTTTATCCCACTACTAACATCGTTTATTTCACTTCTAACCTTTTTTTTTTCACTAAAAATCGACTGAAATATAACTTTTAACAAAGATTAAATAATCGTAAATTATTTAACATGACGTCACGGTTTAAAGAGAAGCTGGTTAAATCCGATTAAGCCATAAGTAACGAGAATAAATTACTTCTTTAGGAATAAAAACGCTTAATATTAAATTAAGATTTTTTTTTTTAAACTTTTCAAAGTTGTCCAATTTAAAAATAATAAGCTACTTTTTTCTTATATCATTATAACAAAAATACTTAAATAAAAAAAAAACGGTCACACGGTATTATAATGGTCTCCGGTCCCTTGCCCAATTTCTTCAAATTTGAGAATTTCCGACGGGGGGGAAAAAATATCCTCATTATAAGTTAAAAGGGGCTCCTTAATACTAAAACCGCATAACTTGTATGATTTGCGTTATGGTATACTTTAACGCCCTTTTAAGCCCTTCTTTTTCAAAGTTGTCTTTCAACTTAAAACTTTTAAAAGGGCAAAAATTAAAAAAAAATTTTTAAACAAAAGATCATTTCGAAAATTGCTTTATTCTAAAATCGTCGGCATACCGTAAGTTTGGAATTTATTTATTATTTGAAAAAAAAATGGGATGAAAAAACCTCTATTTTTGCGGTAGGGTAGGAAAGACCCAGGGCTAACGTATATATCATTTACTGATTTTTCAGGACGTCAAATTGAATCGGCTTTTGAAATTAGTCCCATTCCGGCAAAGCACGATCCCCCCCCCACCCCAAAAAAAAGCTCACCGTCACAGTCAAGTCCTCTAAGTGCCGACCCCAGATCAACCCAGCCGAAGCGATTCGTTTGTCAAAAAACGGATTCCACGAAGTTAAAAGCTTTTTCTCGTCCATCAGACGCGGGTAGAGAAAAAATTAAATCATAATTTTTTTTACTCCAAAGTGTTTAAAAAAAAGGATTATTTTAATCAATTAAATAACCTACGGTTTTTTATGCGTCGAAAATTTATAGATTCTCCCTTTTTAATGAAATAACTCTTCTCAGTTTTTTGAAATATAACATTTTATTTTTAAAATTATCAATTCAGATCGATTTGTTTTCTTTGAAATCTATTTTAAAAATGTTTCTAAATTATTAATTTCTATTTAAGGTAAAAATAATTGAAGATTGAAAAAAAAACTCACCGGAAACGGAGGTCATTGCCAATAAGGCAAAAACGACGAAGGAACTCATTTTTATTTAATGAACTACTCCCATGGAATCTGAAAATTTCCATATTTTATATTAAGAAGGAGAAAAAAAAAGGTAAATAAAAAATGAAAAAAGGATATTTTTTTTCCAAATTTTATATAGTGAATGGGATAACGTACTTATTTTTTCTTATGATTTTTTGAAAAAATTAAAAATCCCCGAGATACTGTTTTTCGGAAAAAGAGGAGTTACGAAAAACGAAAAGACGTATCGTGTTGATAACGGAGAGGGAACGACGTCCCTCGGTACGAGTCACGGAACATACTGAGGGACTGAGGGGTGTTTAGCCGCCTCCCGTTTCGTTTGGCCACCCCTCCGAAAACAACCTCCCCCTTTTCGTAGACCGACGCCGTCACCCTCGAATCTTCGCTAAGAGGAAGGAAAACAACGAGGACAACTGACCTGACGCACTCTCTAATTATCTTTGAAGTCGTATAGGGAAAATCTGCGTGAATTTTAGGTTAGCTGCGTATTTGGACTTTTTACTTTTGATCATTGGATGAGCCCAGGTGGAAGCTTTCGTCATTAGGCATCTCACTCTACGCAATTCCTCCGAAACTATGAAGTTGCTAAAAAAAAACCTTTTTAATAAATTTTCGTGAATTGCTAGCCGTTTTTCTCGATTTTTCCGTTAGGGAAAGCCATCAATAAAAGGCATTTTCTGGCCAAAAAAGTGAGGAAACTCGGAGGATTTTCTTGACCAAAAAATGGTAGAAGACACCAAAAAATCCTATAAAATGGGCGATTTTTTATATAAAAACTACCAAAAATATGGAAAAAAGGACTTTTTCCGGCAAAAAAAAAAACTGGATTGCGGGTTTTTGGTGGCGAAATTGAGGCGAAAATTGAGGGAAGCGATCTTATAAGGAGATAATACGAGTAACTTATTAGATGTACAAAATGAAACTCAGCCACAGGGTAAATTTGAATTTTGTAGATTTAGCCGAGTTTCATTTTGTACACCTAGTAGTTCATTTTTCAAAATTTTAAACATTTCAGGCGTTAAAGTCCATCAAAAGTTGACCTTTCTAAGAAGGTTATTGAAGTATAACCATTAAGAAGGTTAATTTTAAAGGCTTGTAAATCGTAAACCATTACAGATATTGAAAAAATGCACAAAATAAAATCAGTTGGAAATTCAATCCTCTTTAATTTTATTCTATTCATTTTTTCCCTAGGACGCACTGTTTTCAAGATAAATTTATTTTAAAAAAAATTATTTTCCGAAAATAGTGCATCCTAGAAAAAAATAATTAAGTACAAATTTATAGAAAATTAAATTTCCTACAATTTTTATTTATTAGGTGTACAAAATGAAACTCAGCCACAGGGTAAATTTGAATTTTGTTGATTTTAGCCGAGTTTCATTTTTCCTAATACTATTAACGTCAATTGATTTTGTTTTAATTGGGCGTGGAGAATGGAAACCTTCAATTATTAGTGAAAATTTTACATCCCTTGAATTCGAACCCGAACCTCCAAGTTGGCAGAGACTTCAGGGATTTAAAAAAAATTCCTTTCTATTTTTTTTTAAATAAACTTAATAGAAACCTTTAAAAAAAATCGTTATTGCATATTTCTTTGTTTTTTATTAAAAAATTATTTTTAGCCTAGATATAAAAATGCATACCTGGTAAAAAAAAAATAAGGGGAGGATTCAGGACACCCTTGGCTTTATTATCTAGAAATATGCACAGTAATTCTTTTTTATTGTTTATTTTAGTGGTGAGATGGAAAAAAAAGGGTTTAGTGTGAGGAGGAAAAGGGTGCAAAAGTGGAAGGGTTTTTTAATAAAAGTTGCGGGGGGCCTTCCTTATGTTTCTCGGATGCTCAGCATTCTGGGCTGACTCCACGTCACCTTGAATGGAATCTGACCTCCCGACGTGTGTCTCCACTTAAGGAATATGGCTGCGTTTTCCTCCCTCTCTTTTAGTTTAAATTGAAACTTTATACGTGGAAAAATTTTACGTTTTAGTACGACTGTATCAAAGTTTTAGTCGCTTTGATGGCGTGTTACGTCGAGAGTGTAAAAATATGTGACAAATATAAAAAATAAAAACTGTTTTTATATTTTATGTAAAAAAAAATCAATATAGATGGTTGATTATAATTATAGGGAAAAAAGTCCTTAAATTAAAAAAAAAGTTCTCCTGGAGTAAATTTTAACGCTATTTCATTCTGAAGGGTGGGTTGTCGTAAAATGATTAATTGTGTCAAACTTTAAAATTAGACGGCTATTAATCATTTACGTTTCATCTGGCTAAAGGCTCAAGATTTTAATCGATAAATGACTAATGTAGGTTCTGAATGACAAGAGCTTTGGCTTTACGTGACGGGTTTTTTTTCTCCCCTCGCCTTTTAACTATATTAAGAAAATTCCCGTCTTTAATTTACAATGGGGAGGAGAAAAGGTAGAAGATAAAGTTACCTACCCTCCGGAACGTACGCCTCGGGTGTAGCTAATGCTCTAAACTGTCTTAAAAATATGTATCCACATGTGTTCACAAGTCCGCGAACGTGCTTCCGAGGTTCGCCTTTGAAATTCTTGTCGTTTTGTATTCTCCGAGCTAGACTTTGTAACTTGGTTAGCGCGAAGAAAGTGGTAAAGATGGCGGAATGGGGGAAAAGTAGTTCTGTAAGGGATAAAAACTACTAAACTTCTCTCAACTATGGCAATAAAACTTTAGTTTTTTTTTCACCACGCAGGGTACAAGTATAACATGTGAAAACAAAATTATTGACCAATCGTTTCCGAATCGTGATCCCATTCAAAAAAGTAATAGTTAGCTTCCAACGAAAAAACTTTTAAAAAAAACAATATTGGAGGGGGAAGTATAAGGGAGGGGAAGTATAACGTAGGGGGGGGGGGGGGGGTGTTTTCCGAGCTGGGTCCCGAGTGGTCTAGCTGGGTCCCGTGACCTGTACAGGGGAGTACTAACTGGGTCCGAGGAATTTCAGAGGGTTATACTAGCTGGGTCCCGATGGTGGACCTTTTGCAATGGGTGCAGTAGTCGCAGAAAAACAAAACTTCGTATACTTTTTTCCTTTCACACCCCTGGACCCCAAAACCCCCTTAACTCAAAAGGTTTTTCAAATTTGTCAAAGATAAAAAATTTGGCACCAAAATTCGGATTTTGGCGCAAAAATTTAAAATTTTAAGATCGACACGAAAATCTTATGATGGAACCATGCTCATTTCAATTTCGGTGTTATGCGGATGGCTAAGAAAGATTTAAACTTGACTTGGATCAGCTGGATGCAATGAATTTGAACGTTGGCTCGACATTTTTAACTTCTTCAATTTTCTTACGCGAAGGCACGATTATCACTGGTAAAGTTGTGATGGTTTTGTCAGAGTTACTCTTCGGTGTTTTCATATTTTATTCTTTATATTGAAATTAAATAATAAAAAAACCTACCTAAAACCATGAAATATCGAGAACAATAGCCGGACCCACCTAGTACTTTTAAATTGACCCCCTCGGACCCAGTTAGTACAGATTATAGTTAATCTTCTTATAACCGGACCCAGCTCGGATAAGGCCGTAGGGGGAGATATAACGGAGGGGGAAGTATAACGGAGGGGAAGTATAACGGAGGGGGAAGTATAACGGAGGGGAAGGTATAACGAAGGGGAAAGTATAACGGAAGGGGAAGTTTTTTTTTTTTTTTTTCAAAAAATTTTCTGTTTTTTTTTTTTAAATTTCATGATTTTATATAATTTTCCGAGTTTTTTTTTCAAAAATTTCCGAGTTTTTATTTTCGAAAAATTTTCCAACTTTTTTTGAAAAAGAAAAATGCTTTTTTATTAGTTTTTTATAAGATAGTTTAAAAGTTGTTTTTTAAGTTTTTTTTTAATTTTCCTTTTCTTTTTAAAGCGCTTTTTTCCAAAAAATTTTATAAATAAGTTCTTTTTTTTTTTTTTTTTTTTTTTTTTTTCGAAAATGATGTAAGTATCAAGGTAGAAATAATGAGATTTTTGCCCAAGAGAGGTCCCTCTCGTAAGGCGTGGAAGTATGAAATTTCTCCCTACTAAAATGATAATTAATGTTTAAAAAAATTACAATTATTTTACACCAAAAACTCGTAAAAAAAAAATATAAAGAGTAATATTAATGAAAATCGGATTAACGGTTCGGCCGCAGCGAGTTTTTTAAAATTTCAAACAGACATATCTCGCCTTTTTTCGAAATTCAAAATCGCCCTCGTTAGTTTCTCGGCTAAAGAAATTTGTGTGAAATTTTGAAAATTAAATTTAGAAATTGACAAGTTATCTGATATTCATACTGTAAAATTAAGGAGCCACTTTTTTGAGATGTGAGCACCCAAATCATGAATAATTTTATGAAGTTATCGCCTAACTTCTAACTTATTAGTAAGCTTAGTAGCGCCCTAGAGCTTTTTTTCTTATGGAATAATTTATTACCTAATTTATCTCCGTGGATATTTTTTTTAATCGTAGAAACGTCTATTTCCAACCAATCTAACGGTAAAACGCATTTCTAGAAGGAAAACGACAATTAAAACGTAATTGGCAATAAAAGGACGATTGAATGTTTCAGACTCAACTCCCATCCTTCACGGTTGTGACGCCGACGGGAAATCCTCCAAGAAGCGAACAATAAGCCTTGGCCCGTCCTCATCACATTCAAAATCAGATTTTTACGCTATCACTTACAATTTTCCAACTTCCTCGTCATAAATCGAGAGAAAAAAAAAAAATTAACTCGGATTTATGTGGAAAGTAAGGACTGGAAAATTCAAAGTGCCTAGAAACGAGTGGTTTTATTTGAAATTTAGAAGTTTTAAAAGCCAATTGTGAGAGCTAAACTGGTTCTTTTGACCTGTAGTCTGTCCCTGAAATGATAGTTGTAATATTTCGTTTCATTCATAGAAAAAGGATAAGGATGTAAATGTTTTCCAAGTTAAAGGGAAAGGCCTGGGCCAAGGGAAGGCAGATTGACCTTTAGGCTGAGTGGGAGGATCGATAAAACGTGACACCCACGCAAAGCCCACCACCCCCAAAAACGCCTACGCTTCATCCCTTCCCAAGCTTTAAACTTCCCACGCTTCCTCCACCCGTCCCGGGGGGGCTCTGGGGGACCTGAGCCGCCAACCCCTGGAGCTCATCTCGCCATGTTTGACACAAAAGGATTCTCCCAGGGCTCAACACTTTTCGATTAGATTTATAGCCAAGAATTGGACAAGAAAAAGACATTTCGAAAATTGTTAAAAAAAGAAAAGTTTGTTATTATAAAGTTTAAAATTGCTTCCTGGAAAATACATTCAACAGCGAGGTTTCCCATTCCTGTTTGTGCCCATGATATCTCGTGGAAAGAGTCCCATTTCGGTAAATAAACAGTTTGAACAAAACTTTCCGCATTTCTGAAAGGCTCGACTCACGCGAAGGTTCACTAGACCCATTTCAAGATGTGGAATCGATTCGATTATATTTAGAGGAAGAAAGAGACTCGGACGGCTCTCCAAGGACCGGAAAGAGACTATCACACATGGAACTTGATAGAAGTCCCAGTACGATAGAAAGACGTCTTACGAGTTTCAGTTCGAAAATTGCTGTTTAACTGTTTGAAAAGTAATTTTTAATTAAAAACAAAAAGTTTCTTTTGCCTTTTGAAGCAACTTAATCCATTAGACCATTTTCTTAAACTTCTGCTGTTCAGTAACAGCAGTTCAGTTTGAAGTTCAGCAGAAGTCAAAAACTGTCTAAAAATTAATTGATGCAGTGACTTCACGAGGAACAAATTTTATCGCCTTTTTCGACTTTTTTTGAGATATGACTACCTTTAGTTTATACTTTTTCAAGGAAGATTTGCAATAAAAAAGTAATATCAGGAAGCGATCGGAAGGCCACATTTGTCCCTAGCTTGAAAAAACGATAAAAGCTTCCATTATACATCTAGGATAAAAAAAAAACGAGGCAGAACTTGGGTCTGAAATTATCCAAGAGGCAGCCCTTATGAGTGAGACATGGGTTCGACATTTGAATAATTCAACGAGAAGATTTACATTGTTTTTCCCACTACAGTTTGACAATTATAAATCGTCCGGTCCGATGCTTCCGGTTTTTTCATTGTCGACTTTCGAAATTATCTGAATAGAAAATTTGAGTTGTCATATTTTGATTATTTGGACGTATCAGAGAGGAAGAGGGGGAGAAAAAAAAAAGAAGCATTAAATGGGTCGAAACCTTGATGGCTACGGCTTGCTAACAACGGCCGCGTTAGCAACGTCGCGTTTTGTTTGCATCTGGATTATTCGGTTAAGGTCTTCTTCGGCGTCAAGTCCTCACTTGTTTTTTAATAATTTGAACGCAGAAATCAACTCTCGGAAAAACGTTCAGTATCGAGTTACTTCTTTTTAAGTACACACAATCAAACTCTTTTTCAAAGGAACAATATTTTTCCTTTTTTAGTTTTAACGATTTTCAACGATATTAAGCGAGATGATTTTTTTATCAGATGTAAACTTTCTGCAAAGGTTTCATTGAAATCTGACATCCTCCCTTTGCGGGTTGAATTTCAGAGGATTGTAACAAATAAGCCTTTTTAAAAATAGAACACAAAAAATGATAAAACGTTCCTCGTATCTTGCACGGCATTTCTGATAGGGTTGAATGATGGCAGGAAGATTAAAGTGGATCCTCTCTTTTTGTTATTATTTCTTTTTTAATCGAGATTTAAGTCACCGAAATCAGATAGCCGAGTTTGACGATTTCAATGACCTTTAATAATCAACCTTGCGAAATAACTGCCCGCATCGTAAACTTTTAGGGATGATAGTCAACGTTAATGTAAAATCTCATTTTTGGTTGATAGTGAGGAAAAAAGAAATCTTATGCTTTTAAGAAGCTTTTAATCACTCTTTTAAAATGAGTAAACTTTTAAGTTGGCTTTGAATTCGTCTACTTTTGTTTTCGCATTCTTTTCATGTTATGAACTGGCGGAAGGTAAAAGGTTGTACCTAGCCTCTTTAATTACGAGTTTTCAACATTTTCACATATTTCTTAATAAGAAAAATCTACTTAAATTGTTTTCTTTGAAAATAATAGTATGGGTTTAGAATGGTTTGTTTGTGGTAGTTTGAGAAACTAATTACTCAAGTGACGAATTTGCTCTTCATGTCAATATTTGAGTTTGCGTCCCTTTACTGATCCCTTCTCCCTCCATTTTCATTTCCCTCACACTCCATTCATCCCTTAAACCGGAGTAATTCCAAACTGAGCGACAAACTTGGAAACTCATCTTGATCTTGGCCATTAACACGATCTTGGAACACTCGGAAGTTTTTTTTTAATTTGAAATCTTTTGAATTAAAAAAAAATATGACAAAATAAGGGACCATGTTTCCAGAGCAACAGGAGCTTTGCGATTCCACAGGTGGGATTTTTGCCTTTCATAAATAATTTCGGTGTAGTTGAAAAAAAGGAGAAAAATAAATCCGGATTTAATGTGACTTCTCACACAGAAAGTGGCGAAATTCTCGGTGTCTCTCGGACTAGCCGAAAATTTATGCATTGTTAAGTAGGTTGTCTCTATGACGTTAATTGGCGGTAATGTTTGCCTGCAAGTTCAAACTTGTGATTAGCATAACAGCTCTCTATCGGTTACCAACTGTATAATCAATTTTCAAGGTTTAAAATAGAACGATACAGCCTAAAATTTTCCGATATTTGCATTTTTTTCTTTAAATTTAGAGAATAGCCTTTTATCGATAGGTTATCTCGACAGGGTTTGGCTCTTTCTGAATATCGATTCTCCATCAGAAGCTAGGCTATCTGTGCTACTTTGGTCCCGCGGGGATTTTCAATACTAGGGGGGAGGTAATGGATAGCCCCAAGCGACATCCGCCGTTTATAAAACCTTCATCGTTCGCAACCTAAAAGTTTTTAAACGGAATGATGTTTTTAAAATCACGTTTTGTCCGAGTTTCTCAAAGTCGACTTTTTTTTGGCTATCTGAATCTCATATCCATAAAAATCTTAAAATCTCGTATGGTGATCGGATTTTACATACGAATTATACAGATAGTAACTGGCAGAAATTTTGTCTATCCCTTACAAAAATCCTACATTTTTACTCGATTTAGGTTTTCACTGCAGTTTGAGGCATTTTTTGTTGAGGCATTAGTGATTTACTCTGCGGTCGAAGAGATGTCCCAGCGCACGAGGTGGAAAGATTAAAAGCTCGCGTTTAACACGTAAAATCTTTTTTTAATTTTATCCTTAATAATTCATAGGAACATTAGCATCAAAAGAACCTTGAAAAATTTAACTTATAATAATTCGAAGAAAACTTGGAAAGAAAAAAATTATTCATGAATCTAAAACTTCTATTTTTACTGCTTCTTTATTAAGCCATTCGAAGAAACAATACATTAAATTTTTTAATAAATTTTGTATTAGAATCGCGTTTTCTTGCGTAAACAATGTCATCATTTCGTTGCCCATTTCAAAGCCTAGAATTCACCTTCATAGAGAGAAGGACAGAAGATGTTCCAAGACAGAGAAAGCGTTCTATTTAACTTTTTATAGATTTTTAAACTTCTTCAATGGAAAATCACTTGTTCCACACATACGCAAAAAATGAGCGAGTAATCTTTAATCACGTGTATTTAGCATTGCAAATTTCGTTGACGTCAATTTGATATTCTTTTTAATGAAATTCGCAATTTTTGAGTTCCCCTCATTTTATTTCAACCCTAAAATATCGCCATAGATAAGATATCTTTTTTTTTATCAGGTCTATTTTTCCATTAACCTATTGCCAAATTTCAATTTTTTTTAAAGTGCGTTTTGGACGAAAAGATTCGATTAAAAACGATTGACGTTCTTTGCGGTTTATTTCATTTTTAAATGTTCTAAAGTGACGTAATCTTATCATTCAAGGTTATTATTTTATTGTACTTTTAAGGTATTTTACAGTTTTTTTAAAACGTGAAAAAGAAATTTTAAATATTTAAAAATATAAAAAAAATGGGTCAATGGTGCATTTTTAAGATAACTATAAATTTTGACCTTGAAGTTTTTTTGGACTTTTTTATATTTTGATTTGGTCAAGAATTAATCATGGTGATAATTCGCCCACTCGGTATGGGGTCGGTGCCTACGCTCAATTTCAAACTTCCGATCAATACTCGTGCATTTTTACGTTGTTCGAGTTTTGATATTAAAAAAAAAGCTTTTGACATTTTTTATGTCTACGGTCTTTTTTTAAATAGTTGCACTCTGCGGTTGCGGTTTTTTGAAATGGAACATGCTTCGTAAAATCAGAAAGCCCTCCGTTGTAGTCCACCAATGTCCTTGATACACCGCAAGATTAAAATAAAAGTTTATGACAAAAAAAATTTATAATATTTAATTATGGAGTATAAAAAGTTAACCTTAATCACTGCAAGATTCAGAGTAAGAAGTTAGCTTGGTTTCTTGTCTTCCCAGGACGACACGTCTGAAGTTTAATAATATAAGTTTTATGATAAAATAAGTTACTGAGATAGTCATCCATTCAAAGTTTCTATGATTCGTTCGCAAGAACGTAAAATCTAAGACTTGAGTCAGTCTTATGTACAATTTTGGAGTAGAATTGTAGATTATAGTCTTAAGATGGAATTTCGCGACCCAGATTCTTTACAAAACAATACTTGCATAGTTTGGGATAGTTTAAGGGTTTTGATTGTTAGGGAAAACACTCGAAATTTCCTGTTATTAAGAGAGAAGAGAGTGGTTATATTTGGGTGGAGGATTCATCGTCGTGGTAATTAATCCAATGCCGTAAGGTATTTCGTTTATAAATAGTCCAAAGTCGTTCATTTGGATACTTCCAAAGCAAAATTCGTTTCCGTCACATTAAATCTACGTTTAATTCCGATTGAACTTGAGTAAAAAGGAGGAGGGACAGAAAAAAAGTAAATCATGCGAAAGGAACGCTTCTCTGACGATTTTATTTGTCGGAGAAATTTTTTTCCGAGGGCGACCTTTTTCGTGAATATACAAGTGCTAAAAGATTCCCGATAATTGAGTTAACGAAATGCTCAAAGAGGGGGGGTTTGCCCGTTAAATAAGTTGACAGCTTGTCGATTTCTTTTTATTGTACAAAAAATTTTTAACTTGATTATAACAATTTGGAAAATCGTAATCGTCCTATTTGTTCAATAATTCAAAATAATTAAACACATCAGGTAACTCAAGAATTGCCTACGGTTTTTAGAAAACCCATTTTCGGATGACAGAAATGACTGATATCGCACGTGCTGTTTTCCAGGCCCTTTTACTTTTACACGCTGTTTATTTTAATTTTAGACCTGTATAAGGGGGAGAAAAACGTGTTTTCAGCCGTAAATCAATGAGGTCTCGTAACCTGCGGGTAGCAGATCTTCTCGGTGTTGAAACCAAAAGTATTTCCTAATCTTAATTCCTTTTAAGCTTATTATCAAAGTCATTAATATAAACTTTTTTTCAAGCTTAAAAAAGAATCCTAAGGGCTTTAGAGGGATCGATCCTGGGGATCCCGGGATAGGTCACCCCGTAGTACACTCCCACTCCTATAAATAGGTCGAGCTCTCGCGGAAAGGGTAGGTCGATGCAGTCGCTATGTCAAGGGCGCCACGAGTTTGACCCTTTGCCTACTTCTAATTCACGAAAGATAAAACCGGAAACCTCACGATAAAATTCACGCGCTGAATTAATTTGTGTACGACAA